>JAMPIV010009483.1:15000-54880 GCA_024509875.1 Oreohelix idahoensis | reverse complement strand
AAAAAAAACTTATATATATAACATAGTAAATGGTACATTTTTCATGATTAACTATATTGTTGACCTCCTCAACATTTCTTTAATTAAATAAAAATAGTTTCATGGAGTAATAATGCCCATAAGTTATTTAATAATTATATTAGGTGCATGGAAAATAAACACAACATCTGATATTAATAATTATCAAAACAAATAATTGTATGTTATAGATTATCTGATGACAAATAATTGTTATTATAAAATATATGAATAGTTGTTGAAACTTACAAAAACTATTATTAAGATGATATTACAGTTGATTATACCTGAGTATACATATTTTGAGCTGTTTACAAATAAGGACAAAGAATATTATTATTGATTATTATAAGAATCAGTAATAACTTACAAGATAAAAAGGCAAGATGCTTTACCCTTGGATCATTTATAATTACAAATGGGAAAGATATTGGTAAAAAATGAGAAGCTTTAGAAAAGCATATTCATATTTCAGAATTATGCAAGAATATAAAGCAGAATTAGCGTAACAGGAGGAAGAAAAGAAGAGAGAAGGAAAGTCTAACAAAATTTACAAAAAGAAGAGAATGACCCGTCGACAAGAAGACGAAGACAAAGAGAGACACGACAGGAGATGAAAGAAATAGAAAAGAAAAAGGAAAATAGGACAAAGAGAAATGTGCTAGACAGGAAAAGGAGGGAACGTTCGGACAAGAATAAGAAAAAAAAAAAGGAGAGACGAATTGAGAATTAGCCCGTCTTCAGAATGAAACAGCACACAGATTTCAAGCACAAAGTGCTGCTGGCAACCCAGAATGATAACGCACAAAATGGGTCCTTCAATCCAACCACAACACACATTTTTTTTTTACAACTTTAAATTGACCCCATTTTAAATTAAATTTGTGATTTATAATCATCATTTTATCAAGATTTTGAACAGGACATGCAAATCAAATCATTTGCCTAAAGGATACAATGGGTACTTAAGTTAAAATGAATTTTTTAGATGGGGAACGCCATTGACGGCATTCTCTGATAATGCTGGACCGACAACAGATAGCTAATAATTATGATGCTATTAAAACCTTAATTTTACTATAGGTTTTCATTTGGACGAAGAAAAATTGTAGGTTATACATTTTAAAAAACTATCTTACCTGACTCCTCTCCTAAAAGACTTTTGCAGGGTTTATTGCAGAACATTCGGCAATAACATTTAATAGTTGGCTTGTGAACTTGGCATATGTCAACAAATCAATATGACAAAAAATTTGATTTGTTGTTTCGGTTGATAAAGGTTATTATCCTCTGTCAGGCCCACCATTCTTTCGCATATTTGCAAGAACGAAAGCCAGTCAGTTTACCATTGATGAGTTTAGAAAAAATTTGTCTTTGAAAACTATTGCATATGCGCATCCGATATGCGAACAATTCTAACTCACTTTGATAATGAAAACTCTACTTGTGGCTTCCATTATAGGGCATACTATTACAATAAACAAACCGAGACCTGAAAACAACATAGCGTCGACAGAAGTAGGTTCTCAAGGGAATAAGTTACAATGTCAATTTTCCATAAAGGACATTAATTTAAATAATAATAATTTCAACAATAAAAATTGATTTGAACAGAGGAAGATCACGGAATTTTTTTTTAGGAATTATTTATACAGCAGAATCAACCTACATCAACAGTCAACAGATACGCTAATATAATAGATCAAATAACTACATAATAAGCAACTGAAAGCTAATAATCATGGCCTCGAGACATCGACGATAAACAGTTACCACATGGGGACAACGAGATAATTTCTAACGATATTCCCGTGATCGATCTCCATTCTCGTGGGATCATCCCATTTTCCACCAATAATACTGGTGCAGCTCAGTTACCAAATATGACAACACCCTAGTGTTCAGGTACTAAATCCACCTAACGATAATGCAAATACAATTTATTCTTCTGCATGTTTTGCTATAAATGATAACTGTGGCGAATAGTGCCCACAATGCAATCTTAATTTTTCAGAGGGCAAAGGAGGACTCAGTGCTAAACTGCGGACAACATTCCAGGACCAGAAGGGCCTTATGGTCTTGCAGCCAATGATGGAACATAGCTCTCTGATTTTAACAGAGGGATAGTTAAAAGCGTATTCAGCCCATAGTTTCTGTATTGAGAGATTGGGGATCCACCACAGTTGGAGTGCGGCAGTCGCCGGTACATCCTAGCTGTGCAACTGGGGAAACACTGTACCCAAGTTGCATGACTTTCCTTGGGGGAACTATTGTCAGTTTTACCCAACAGCTATTCTCCATGTTTAAAACCCCCCCTTTTTTACCACAGGGAACGTGAAGGTCTGCATGCTTAAAAGGCCAGCCCGATTTGCAGATTCTTGAGAATGGTATGAGGAGATCGCATCACACGGCAGCTTTATGGAATTGTTTCACTCAGTAAGATATTATCTGAAATGGGAGAAAACACAATCTATGCACTGGAAACGCTACGTGACAGACTAGAGACTCAGACACAGCTCATGGAGAGTGTCAATCTATAATAAGATGGATTAAACAGAGAAAAACAGGAGGATATTGAGGTCAATTCACCTAAGTTGACTAGGAATCATTTGCAAACAATACAAAAAAATGACCCCTAATTTTTAAACAAATTTTTCATCTCAACCTAGTTTAATAAGGTTGATAATATCTAACTCATGTAATAAGAAACAAACATTGGGTTTATTATTAAAAATGATATACTGATTAGATGTTTTTGTGATAAATCACAAGTAAAACCATCAACCAAGTGATTGGTACCGGGTGCTTTTAGGACCGTACATTCATCAACACGCGCATGATTCGCATTGTGTCAGGACAGTATGGGCTACACTCGAACACGATCTCGAGGGTATTGTTTCTTCATTCTTTTGGCCAGGGGGGAGTGTCACGGGGGATATTTCGCAGTATTGGTACGTTCACCTGTACTACATGCCAGGGAAGTGAAAGCACGTGGGAAGCTTTTCACCCGGCGTCCTATTCCCAGGCTTGCGATATCTCAGTACGAACCTTTTGACAATGATGGCCCATAGATATTATTGGTCCAATTCTTAACCATCTGCGATGATGAACATAGATTTGTTTCTCATGTGCTTTTGATTTGATGCACATCTATGGCCCAGATAGCCATTCCATTGAAGAACCACCACTACCACATATGTAGCTGATGCACTAACATCTAATTTTTTTCTAGGAATAGGGTTTACTAGAAAATTGTCTATCTGACCATGGGTCGCAGTTTATAACCAGATTACCATGATGGAAGAAAGAAATGAAAACCTGGAACATTGGATAGGAATTTGAGTAGCATTTATCATCCCCATGAGTAGCGGTGCAGTTGAAAGACTTAAAACCGTACGCTTAAACAACTTTTTACATAAGGTTACTGTTAGAACACCCTCAGGACTGGGACAGGAGCACTCCCAGTTGTCCTGTTTGCTTACCGAGAGGTGTCACATGAACAAACTGGCTTTGTCTCTCCGGTCTTTGAGTTAGTTTTTGGTGCCCCTCCGAGAGGTGTCCTATGGGACTGATAAAAAGATTTATTAATTGATGCAGAGATGACTCAGGTACACTCAGTCATCTTATGAGTATGTGATTAATCTTCGGAATAATATTATTGAGTCTTGCCAATTGGCAACAGCTTCTTCTGAGGCTCGCAAAAGCTAAGGCTCGATCTATACAAAAAACGGATCTAGACGATTACGGCCAATTATTTCCCAGGCGATGAGGCTTATGTATTACTTCCTCACAATAACAATAAGTTATTGATTCTTCAATGGACGTGGTCCTTATAAGGTTACTGTGATAAAATTTTTCCGACGTTGATTACGTCTTAGATATCAAGGGACACAGAAAAAGATATTCCATATTAATATGCTCAAGCAAATTCATACACGTCCTATACACTTACAGTCAATTTTTCATGAACTAGATGACAATACGGTATCTACTTGTCATTATTCATTCTAATTTATCTGTTATACAGGAGGAAGAATCTTCTTTTCCTAAAGTGCAGATGCCTTTACCTGTAGCTATTGTCCAATCTACTGAATCTTGGCGTGATGTGACCATTTCTTCTACGGTTACACCGCAACAGCATCAACGTATTGCTGATCTTCTACAATCAATTCCCAGATGTTGTTAACGGATGTACCGGTTGCACATCTGTAATTAGTCACGATATTATTCTTAACGATGATACACCAATTCGTGTTCATCCTTATTCTGTACCTCTACATTTTCTGAGTAAGACATCTCAGGAACTCGAACAGATGATATCATTAGGTATTATTGAGACTAGTACATTCTCCATTTTCTTCACCTTTAGTCATTGTCCGGAAAAAGGACAACAACATACGTTTAATGTGTTGACTATATGGAAACTTAATGCGCAGACAGAGTACCTGATAGCGAACCACATCCTATCCTTGACGATTTACTTCCTCGTCTATCCAATGCTACACTTTTCCACTAAGATTGACTTTAAAACCAAAGGTTATTGGCAGATTCCACTAACCGAAAGAGCCAAATACTACACAGCATTCTCAACTCCACAAGGTCTTTACCAGTGGAGCGTGATGCCTTTTGGGCTAATGAATGCTCCAGCTACCTTTATTCGCATGATGCGAAAAAATTTTATCAGGTAGATCAGACATAATTACCTACATTGACGACATATGTTTGTTTAGTTCATCATTTGAGGAACATTTTTTGGGTCTTAAATCGGTTTTGGAAATATTGCGGGATAACCATTTAACCGCCAAACCAACTAAAATTCAAATAGCGTGTAATGAGATAACATTCCTGGGGCATATTATTGGATCAGGACGTATCCAAACAATTCCGAGTACGGTTTCTAAAATATTAAATTTATCTGTTCCTCAAACGAAGAAACAGGTTAGGAGTCTGTTAGGGTTAGTCCAATACTATAGCAGATTTGTACCTCACTTGTCATCCATCACGGCTGTCTTGTCATCGTTATTAAAGAAGAACATGCCGTTAAGGATAAATTGGACAGACGAATGTGACAGAACTTTTCGCAGTATATTAAGAATTTTTTTCATGCCCACCAGTATTAAAATTACCAGATGCTTCTAAAAGGGTTTGTCCTCCGTACAGATGCGAGCGATTGCGGACTCGGGGCTTGTCTGCTCCAATATCATGATGATATCCTTCATCGTGTATTATACATCTCACGCAAGCTGAAACCTCCGGAGACTAAATATTCGACTGTAGACAGAGAATTGCTCGCCGTGATATGGGCAATCACTAAGCTGGAAAAGTTCTTGCTTGGATCAACATTTCTGATCCAGACAGATCAGAAATCTGTAGCAGCATTACGTCGTTCAAACCATAAAAGTCCAAAGCTTGCACGATTTGCTATCGCGCTGCAACCCTATGATTTCGAAATAGAATCGATACCAGGAACTGAGAACATTATGGCCGATACCTTGTCAAGACATCCTACGGATTCTGAATGAATATTACTATTTCAAGAAAATTTTCTGACTAATCAAGCATTACATTTGCAATGAACGGTATTAATGCTACGTCAGCATCTACAACACTTCAGTTGGACTTCCTACTTAAATGAGGAAATTTCGAAATAAACTATTGTGATCAAAATATCAAGTTTTACAGATCGATTGAAAATTTGGACTTCACTTGGACTTTGCGTATCACTCATTTCGATTGCAAAATAGTAAAAAAGGAACAATCTCTTATATAGACTGGACAAATACGGTGATGACTTATTCAAATTACGTTCAAAATTTCAATAAAGGAACTAACGACGTATTGGATCATCATATCAGAATTCGATAAGATGAACTGTGTGTCTTAATGAACTTTCATACAAGTCATTGGGATATAACAACGATTGGATCTTCATGTCCGATATTGTTAAATTTGCTAGCTATTAAATTAATATATAATAAAATAAAGTTGCAGTGTGATGAAATAAAAAAAAATAAAATATACTAAGAAAAGATGAAACAAAAAAATATCACACCAATTAATATTTTAATTATTAAGGTGATAGATATTAGATTATGATATTTCATAAGCGAAATATGTGCGAAATAATTTGATTATGAAAAAAATCTATCTAATAGATTTTTTTTTCGCATTCGCGTTGGGGGGTTTAAGGTCACGCAATTCACATTGGTGACTTGGTTACATGGCCCTTGTTACGCTATCCGTCAAGCAGAGAAGTCGTGTCTTGTATTTCTTCCAAGGAAAGGCCTAGTATATAGCCTATATATGAATCAATGTAGAACTCAGGGTCAGTTCGGATTAATCTAAAGTATGAGATTATTAAGTAAATTAAATAATGGAAGGAGAATCGTATTATGATTCAATTTGTAGCTGTCAAGAACTCATGCGCTCATTTCTGGCTGTTGACTACAGCAGCGCATGTACATAGCCATGATGTTCATCTGACATATTGTTTTGACACGGACGGACGGACGGACATGAATATTATGCACGTAATTTCTAATGAACTATATATGAATGTATACCAATGTGAACTGTCTTCGTGCGTCAACTTGTAATAAATATTGGACTCGAATCGAAGACTTACCCACATTACTTTGATTACGTTTGATTGCTTCAACTTGCATTATTGATGGTCCTTTGACCTGATGAACTCTTTCTGTAGGAAGTTCATAGTAATAATGGATCAGTTCGTACGGAACCGAGGTTTGCTTGGACACAACTTGTGTAATGATAGATAAGCAAGCATACCAACTAAACTTATAATAATCGAACGAAGGACCCTCCAACACCAGTAACCACCCACGCAACACTTAATGATAAGTACAATCTACTTTTTCACAGAAAATGTCCCCTGCAACAAACTGTTTATTACATTCTTTCCTTTTAATGATGTGTTCATATAGACTGCAAGAAATATGGTCTTAAAATAACTGTCACTTCTAACTATAATTTTTTTTTATAGCTTTTCAAGTGAGATAATTATGAATGGGGGGTAAATTACGTGTGTAGTGTATGACAGGATATGTATGTAGGATTGATGTGGTTTTGTGGATGAATGTGTGTTTTAGTGTGTGCTGAGTCACTGGGCGTGAACTGAGCATTCATCAGTACGTTTCACGGAACAAGCGTCTGGTGATTTTCAGTGTAATCTGATTTCAAGAAAAATTATTCAAGTGATGTCAAATGACTAAAAGCCGGTTCAGTATTTGATGCACAAAGAAGAAGACAGGAATCAGAATTGTCGAGAGAGTTAGAGTTCAACCATTTGAGTACGCTTACGCAGAGTGCAGAAAAAAGCAATTCTGAATTTAGCTTTTTCATTCTGGGAGAAGCATAAGACGTAGCCTCAAGTATGGAAACGATGAATAACGGAAGAAGATAGTTATCACTTCTTGTAGGTCAATTCCTGCTTGGAAATGTTTTATAAACGGACAGTCAGTATAAACCTTCTGTGGGTATGTTATGAGAGAAAGAAAGTGGAATATATTCCGACAACAGGAAAGATTGAAGTAACAAGAGACAAAAAGAAGATATACAGGATAGTTTGATATCGTGGCATGGAGAGAAATCAACAACAGAATTAATTAGCAGTACTAGAGACAGAAAGCTGTGTAGGGACATGGTCACCTACGCCACCAGACATAGTACTTGAAGAAGAGAAAAAATAATCGGTGTTATGTGTAATATGTCGTCATTATTCTCGTTCGAAATTTAAAAAAAAAAATAAATAAAAAAATCGGTACGTATTATAATAGCATCTTTTTCACACTTCCATGGTCGTAAATAGCTCTCTTTATAATTTCTCCATTACTCTTAGGCTCCCTGCGGAGCGTAGGCCTTCAACAAATACACACTAGGCCTCCTATCCTGTGCCATCCGTCCATCAATATCATCATTTTCCTTTTCGCTCTATATGGATCATGGAACCGCCACTGCAGCTGACTCCCTTACAGGAAGCCTGCACCAAACATTCACATGCTCTGGTAGCTGTGTTTTCTCTAGCCATTATTTGTGCATGATAAGATTGCAAATCCAGTGCACAACAAGGTATTAGTCGCATTGTTTATTACTGAAACTATATATGTATATAGCCCCCAAGTCGCTCCCGGGGGCCTCTGACCAAATAAAGAAAGAACAGAACAGCAGCTGGTCCCCCTTACAGGAAGCCTACACCAAACATTCACATGCTCTTGCAACTGTGGCCTCCGTAGCAGTTGTTTTACATGATGATGTTGCCAGCCTCATATTAGTCAACTTGTACGACACGCCAGAAGGAGGAGTACAGTAGTTCTATTTTTTTTGGTCTTTATCTCATCACAGATCCCCGGGAACTCCGGGGGGGGGGGGGGCGTTCATATTAGATATCGAATATTAATACTTAATTTCCTAGACAAATTATAGAAGAATCTAGAAAATATTATGAGTCATACGTGAAATAAACTGCAAATATAAATTCGTTAGAAAACTTGGAGTGATAGTAAATATAATATTAGAAAGCTCTATTCTGAGCATCACAACAGGAAATTATCTATTTCTCAGACATGCCCCGCCCCTTCAGTCATGTGTGTAGGCCCTTTTACTTTCCTTTACACTAAGAAGGTATAATCCTCTTTTTCGGTCATGACTCCCATGTTGCATCCTCCTCTTGATTTTTGGCGTGAGCTCCACATGGCTATTTGCATCTAGTTTTATCCACTTTGCCAAGATGTTGCATTTATGAAAGTAACAATTTTCATGTATATAAACTATTGTCCTGAATTTTATAGCCCACTGGTTAACAAAGCTGGGGTCCGCGGACCCCCAAGGGGACATTTACAAATACTGACGAGGTTTGCAATGTTTACAAAATATTGAAGAAAAAAAAATCATTTAAAATCGACAGAATAGCAAAAACGAACGCTTTAGTCACATTTTCAGCTCTCGTTCATATGCAAAATAATTACAGAATATTAATGTGGAGCCAGACCTGCGACTTCAAAAACCATCTTTGGCGCCAGGCATTTGGAAACTTGAAAAAGCTACAGACTTTTATAACCGGGTGCTTGAGTAGAATAAAAGGACTGAAATGGTATACCAAAGTCACAAATGTTGAATTAATGACAAGAACCAGACAAGTACTAAAGTGTATTGATTGATTGATTTGGAAACATGCGAATGCGAAATAATATCCACCATTCTATTGAACTGTCAACTCTTCCTGTTGGAATACTAAGAACTTCAAATAGGTAAATAAATAAAATTATTACATGACCTGACTTTTAATAAACATACACTTCCTTTCGCTATGTAACAAAGATTCTGATCTGTAATGTATATAAACAGTATACTTGAAATAAAACTAATCCTGTACATTTTATTTCTCTTTAAGGCTGACTGTTTTTTAAGGCCAATGCTCCTTCTTGAAGCTAAATGGTATGTATTGATTAATAAACGTTGACTGCATATTTTAAGACATCAGCTGTGTGTGTGTGTGTGTGTGGGGGGGGGGGGGGGGGGGGAAGGGGGGGAATTGGCATTCAAATGAATGATGCCTGGGTAATACCTAAAACCAGTCTGGAACACAAACAGTTAAGAGCCCTTTACTGTCCTCTCAGGTCCAAATATGTCAGTAGATCATACTTTGAGGCGTCCAGGAGACCCCTTGCACCATCTTTTACAGATATGGCTTCTCTGATAAATCTCTCATGTCTCAACTCCGTGATCAGATCATTATATTTTATCAGTTTAAAGCGGTGCTGCACTACCAGCTAATCTGGATTCAAGTAGGTTCAAACATTTATTGTATTGTAGAAATGTTATAATTTCAGTAACAAAGCTCCACCTAAAGCTAACTTTAAAGCTACAGCAACATGAAACCACTTTCTTTATTAATTGTTAGTCACAGTAACATAATTTATATGGGTGAAGTTATGTTCAAATATATACAATCATATATATATATATATATATATATATATATATATATATATATATATATATATATATATATATATATATATATATATATATATATATATATATATATATATATATATATATAATGCTGTCTTCATTTAATAGTAACATTACAACAATGTGCTAACCTTTATCTTCATTAAATTTTAAACTGCTAGTAACACGACAACCCTGTGTACTCAACGTTAAAATTACAGCTTACATGATCATCTTTATTTTTGATTAATCTTGAAATCTCTGGACACGATAACAAAGCTTTCCTGTGTAGAGTGAATAGAGCGCTTGTTAGGGGACCGCGTTTGAAACCAGGTCACATTCGGCTCCAGTCTACCCAGCCATTAAATGGGTTTCTGACTATTCTCTTGGAGTCAGGGAAGTCAAAGGCGAAGGGAACTAGTCACCCCACATCATAAAACTGAGACCTAGTATAGTAAAGTCTCTAACACGTCACTTCTCTGCGGCAGTATCTGAAAAGGGACTACTTTTACCTCTACCTTTTCACATGTTATCTTTGTGAAGATAATGCTAAAAGTACAATCTACATCAAAACTATACTTTCTTTAAACATTTCAGTAACACGATACCTCTATGAAGGTAATGTTAAAATCCCAGCCTACACGATAACTCGATGACGGTAATGTTAAAATCACAGCCGATGAGATAACTCTATGAAGGTAATGTTAAAATCACAGCGTACGAGATGACTATGAAGGTAATGCTAAAATCACAGTATACGCGATAACTCTACATGATATCATTTCTTAATTTGACAGTCTTAGAACGTTCCCGATTAAAGTGTGTTGCCTCTTAATGCTATATTTCCAACTAATTTCTTTCAGGACATTTTCATCTTCAATATACCAGCCCTTTGTAGGATCGTGAACAGTATCTTTACCACATCTCTTTGGCTTCCAGTTGTCGTATTTGTGAAGAGGCCAGTGTTTTATCAAGAGCAGATACAGGATCAAATGGGAAGCAGAGTATCCAGGCCACCAAAGCAAAAATGACGCACATTACCAGCTCAGCAGAAGTGAAGAAGTGGTAATGTTCATACTTCGCACAGGCCACAACCAGATTAGGTTGCCATCTATTCAACAATCTAAAGATAGGAAATACTGAAAAGTGTAACTGTGGCATCGATAAAATGACTGCTGAACATCTACTTCATATGAAGAACAGAGAGAGAGAGAGAGAGAGAGAGAGAGAGAGAGAGAGAGAGAGAGAGAGAGAGAGAGAGAGAGAGAGAGAGAGAGAGAGAGACAGACAGAGCGCATATGACCATCACCAGTACCACTCTTGGGAAAAAAACACTACGGAGATACGAACAACCTCAAACTGACAACTGCTTTCTTTGAACATATTCAATATGACGTCTGAAAGTGAACGAAAGAAGAAGAAGAATAACTGTTTGCTAATTACCGATGGTTCTATTCTGCGTGATACTATCACTTCTAAAACAAAATCACGTGGGTAAGAAGTCATTTGATTTTCAGTACAAAACGTCACCTTCTGTGGTAAATATTCCATCTAAATATTTCATGTCCTTACGACCTAAACTGTCGTCTACCGTCTTGTCAAACTGTGCCAGAATTGAAGCAGCACCCTCATCTCTGTGTTCGTCAGTATTGTTCTTGTCACTTCTGATGTCGTCGTGGAGGTTACTGTAGAAATCTGAGCTGTCATTAAGATGGGTTTTTGTAAGCCAAAAGTTATCGCTGCTGTCACTGTTCTTATTTTGACTGTTACTGCTGCTTGTAGGGTCCGCACTTGATTTTGCAGATGTTGACTTGAACACGGAATGTGACTCCAAGGAACCAACGTCTGTACCTGACAAAGGCTTAATGGTTTGAGCTTCATTCAAAATAGGGCTCAATATAGAACTTGAAAAATAGAAGCTCTCATTACCTGAAGATGATTTTGAGTGATTACCCTTCGAAGTTCTTAGGTGTGATTTATTTGAGCTGTGAGCAGACATTTCGACAAAGTTTGTGCCCCTGTCCTTTGAATGTCTTACATTTCCGACCAAATTATTACTGAAAGGTGCTGAATGTTTTCTTGATGGCGGTGGTCGTTGAAGCTGATGTGATGAAGTGACGACTCGTCCTGGCATCAGGTCATGGGTTTTATGGAAGTGGTCAAGTTTAGAATACATGTGCTTTGATGGCGATCCTTCTTTTACTCCGCCAGACAAAATGGCCGAGGCATCATGAAGACTCACGGCTCTTGGTACATATCCTGCCATAGTTTCATTCCTCCTGCATTCGAGTCCTTGTCTGATTTCTACTCTATGCCCAGGATACGCCGACTGCAAGCTGTGCCTTTGTAGTCTTGAAGCCAAACCACCAAAAATATTATAATTTTTTGGTCTCATTTCAACATCGGAAATATCAACAGTCTCCTTGTCATGGCGCTGAGGGAACCCTCGTATCTCTTGAGAGTAGTGAGAAGGATCTTTCTTGTCTAAACTTGATTGATAGTTACTGGTATCTTTGCTCGCCTTCTCTGTTGGCTTATAAGTATCATTGAAAATCTCGTAAGCCAGAACTCTTCTTTTGGGAGCACCATGATCTTGAACCACATCCCCCAGGTTTCTCTCCTCGTTTTTTGTCTCAACTTCCAAAGCTCGTTCAGGTCTGTTCGTTTTCGCGGATAAGTTTCTGGAGCCTGGCCTGTCATTTGACAATGAACTTTTCTGTTGAACTGAAGACAAGTCTTTTGATCTGGTGACTTCTTTGTTTTGCAATCCAGGATTAAGATTTTTTCTATGTCTTGACTGGTCTTCGCCAGTTTTAATGTAATCTGATTGTTTAGAAGAGTTTATGTTATGTTTTCCCCTCGATAGCCAACTCCAGAGGGAAGGCATGTTTGCGTTTCCTTGTAATTTTTTGTTGGATCTCTGATCAATCGAACTGTTAAAATGATGTAGTTAAAATCACGTCTAGGACTCGATAGAAACACTTGATGCTGTCACGTCTACTTGCATGATTAGTCGAATGAAGAAACCTGAGGGGAAAAAAGTACAAATGTTTTAATTAAGAATTCAGCGAAATCATCCGTAAAACAGTCAAATAAAATTGCAAACATTAAGAAACTGGAATATGAGGAAGCTTTAGCGTAATGGAAGTATAACTATGGGAGCGACTCATAAGGTTTAACTTCGCTTCAATCCAATTATTTGCAGCGTCTCATAAATATACACCATCATCATCATCATCATTTTCCTTTGCGCCCCTTATGGAACATGTAACCGCCATTGCAGCTAGTCCCCTTGCAGTAAGCCTGCACAAGCATTCACATGCTGATGTAGCGGTGGTTTCTGTAGCTATTTGTTTTACAATACGTATATCTATTTTACAATAGGTATATCTATTTTACAATACGTATATCTATTTTACAACAGGTACTGTCTAGCCCGGCATTAATGCAGCAAAGAATATCTACAAACTTCGTTGTTACGTTTTACTATATTCTCGTTATCTTTTATATACGAAAAAAACTGACACATATAAACGAAATAAATTAACGTCGAATCGAGTTAGAGTCGGTTAACTTTATTTGTTCACTCATTTCCTGTTTCGCTCCCCACAGAGCTTGGCGTCATTGTTCAACTGGTCCCTCTCCAGGCAGCCTGCGTCAAAGCTCACCCTGAAGAAGGTGGTTGTCTTTAACAATTTGTTTTACATGATGCAGTTGTCAGCCTCATGCACAATCCCATTTTAGCAGCGACTTACGACATGCCTTAGGAAGTTGTAGTTATGGTCTTTGTTTCCTCAAAAGCACATAGGAACTACAAGGAGCTAGATTATAATTTGTCTCCTTAAACACCCATAGGAACTATAAGGAGCTAGGTTATAATTTGTCTCCTCAAACACCCATAGGAACTACAAGGAGCTAGGTTATAATTTATCTCCTCAAACACCCATAGGAACTACAAGCAGCTAGGTTTGAATGCGTCTCCTCAAACACCCATAGTAACTACAAGGAGCTAGTTTATAATTTGTCTCCTCAAACACCCATAGGAATTACAAGGAGCTAGTTTATAATTTGTCTCCTCAAAAACCCATGGGAACTACAATGAGCTAGATTTTGCTTTGTTTCCTCAAAAACTCGTAGGAACTACAAAGAGCTTGGTTATACTTACTGTTATAAATAAGATGATGTGATAGAGCTAAAACACAATGTTCTAATCTATATTTGTTTCATATGTGCAACTTGTATGTTAAAATTTTATGTTGTTTAAACTATTCCTCATTGTTCATAGTTGTCTTTAAGGGGGAAAACTGAATAGTCTTTTTTATATATTTTATTTATTTATAGTGGTTGCTATTTTTCTTTGGAGCATGCTTTTTTTCAATTATTTACCATATGCATGGGACTGTTTGATATATCAGGACGAGTGTAGTGAAGTGAATCTGTGTTACAACCCGCTCAAATTCCCCGCTTCAAAAAAACTAAACTAACATATTTCTAAAATCTATAAATAACTACCGTATTTGAAATTTGTCTGAGGGGCAAGTCAATTTTACCGCCAACAATTTAAACTAGAGTATTTGAATTTTCTAAAAAAATTAGTTAAAAATTACCACCCCCCCCCCCCCCCACACACACACACACACCCCCAATATTTATCGAAGAGCATAGTACAAAATTAACAACCAATCAAATCGTTACCTCTTTTTGTGTAGGACAAGAAAATTTGGTTGAAGTGGCAATAATGCCTCTTTGGGTTTTTGACCGAATTAAGATAATTTATTTCTTGATAACTGAAGATATTTAAAATGCAAGGGATATCTTAAATTATAGCGCTGATATTGCTTAACATATACCCATAGAGATTCCTCATACAAAAATTATCTTAACTTAGAAAAATTTAATTTGATAATATTTTCACATCAGGGAAAGACACAATTTAATTACAAAAAAAATTACACAGATGAAAATGCCAAAGAATAATGAAAGGAAAAGTATATGTAAATCGATAGGGAGGAATTGGCCGTTTAATTATCACTTTTGATAATTAAAATCGGTTCATAAATAAATAAGATATATAATAATAAAATTTAGTCAGTTCATACAGACACATTTAAAACCGCCCAAGTTTATAGTCTCAAAAAATATTTAACTTTTTGGACTCGTCATCTGATTGGTTGGGTGTAGTTTGATAAAAAGTAACACCTCCTTGTAAAGTACCGCCATTGTAAACTAAGCTTCCATACCAAGCTGACATTATTGAAAGAGACAGAGGGACAAGCCTTTGCCGTCTGTACTGCGAGCTCAGTGCTAGAGCCCTTTACTGCCTATTAGCTTGTGTGTTTGAATATTCTTTACTTGAGGGTAAGACAGATAATTTTATTTGCATAGTTTATTAATCCTGTAGGTAACAGGCTATCTGTGTGCCATATTCGTTTTCGATACTGCCGCTGGGAAATGTGTTGTGTCACGACGACCTAAGTAGGATGTGCCTATAGCAGGCTTATTCGGAGTGATAATTGTGTAAAATGTTTGCCAATTGGCCTTACAAATTTGCGGCTGTAAGTGCAGTATTAATAAATTGATATTGTCTTTTGGAATGACACACTGTTCAAATAACATGTGAAAACATATAGGGAATGTTCGAATGAAGTAATCAACAGGTCACAAGCTATGTTGTACAGACCATGATTATTGTATGGAAGACAAACATGTATGAGGGACATTAACGTAGAATCGATACTGAAGAAGACCAAGCTGAGTGCAGACAACGGAATTTAAGGTCTGGTGCGACTTGTTAGCACAAGTAGCTGACCTAGGTAAGTTTTAATACTGAGTAGAGGTGAAATTGATATAGGTAGATGCTACATGGAAGGGATTGTCCTTCGTATTTCAGGTTGTATTACGAAGTTACCTCGTTGCTGCAGTAACCTGAGAAGAAGAACGTGAGGGAGTTGAGTGCTCATGCTACAACTTGAAGCTAGACTCCTTTTCTTCAGTCAGGAGTCACAACGTTGGTGCTCAGGTCTATGATCTACAACACAGCCGCATTAACCTTTTAAAAGATAAGTCCTTTAGTAAAGGCACTGATACCTCATCCAAAAAACCTAATTTCACCAAATACAGTATACCACCTGGGAGTGATGACTTTCTTCTTCTTCTTCTTGCGATCGCATCTTTGATGATTACACCGTCAGGCGAGTTCTCATGATGAATTCGACTGTTGTTTGAAGTTCCTCTTTAACTCCATATAGCTTTGAGTTTAGTGTTGAGTCATTGGGCCAGTATATCTTTCTTAACTGGTCATACAGAGGACAGTCCTGTAGAACATGCTCAGCAGTTTGTTCGTTTAATCCACATGTGCACAGTGGTGAAGCAGACAATCGTAGCTTGTGCATGTGTTTATTCAGTTTGTTATGCCCTGTCCTGAGTAGAAAAATAGTTATCTGTCCCTGCCGGTCGAGAGTGTGATAGTCGTCTTTGGGTTGGTTCTGTTCTCTTCTGATAGTCTGGATAGCTCTCTTTTTCTCAAAGTATGTGACTTCATTATCTTCTTGTTCACATTCTCCTCCCTTTTTTGCAAGTTTATCTGCCTTTTCATTTCCGGGTACACCACAATGAGATGGTACACACTGAAGTATGGTTCTCTTTTTGGCAGCTACCTTGTTTAGTTCATTTCTCAGATGCGGGAGTTTACCACCCTTGAGAGCTTGCAGGACAGACAGTGCATCTGTGAGGATGACTACCTGGTGGCAGTCGGAGTTGGTGTTATAAATCATATTTGCAGCTTGCTCTAGAGCTTGAACCTCAGCAGTATAGTTGGAACAGAATTTACCAGTGGGAATGTGCCTAGTCTCATAGTGGTTGTCAGGATATGAGATAAAGATACCGGCACCTCCATTCCTAACAGCATTAGTTGCTGATCCATCTGTATAGGCATGTATCCATGATTGATCGGGATAGCTTTCTTGGATCATACTCAATGTAGCAGTTCGTTTTTGCAGATCATTATACTCACATCCACTTGTGAGACCACTGACTGATGTATTAATTTGGAGGGCACTGCTGGCCTGCTCCCATGGTACAGGGTATAGGGTGGGCTTCAGTGGTGTTATCTTCATGGATAGGTCTTCTTGATGCTGTCTTATAAGTCTTTTCCCCCGATGCACAAAGCTGCTACGCTTTAGACGTCCCAATGCCAGATCATCTAGTCTTGCCTTCATTGGGTGCATTGGCATACTGTTGTACTTTTCCATCTGGATCGTGGTTTTTGTGTCTCTTCTAAGGGACAATGTCTGTAATCCAGCAACCTTCTGCATCTCTGTTATTGGTGTAGTTTTCATGGCTCCTGTAATGAGCCTGAGAGCTTGATTTTGCACCTTGTCTAAAGACTGCAGATGTGAGTTAGCAGCTGATGACCATGCTGCTGAGCTAAACTCTAAGTGTGGTCTTATTACTCCATTATAAATCTTCTTTAGATTTCGTTCATTTGCTCCCCAGTTGGTACCTGCTAATTTTCTGAGTATGCCTAGTCGTCTTCGGGCCTTTCCTTCTGCATTTTCAATATGCTTATTCCATGTAAGCCTTTGGTCAAATGTCACCCCCAAGATAGGTGGGGTAGCTTTCTTCCTTGATCACGGTTGTCCCTAGGTGTATGTTAGCTGATTTGTCCTTGGGGGCGAGGGAGAACAGTGTTGTGGAGGTTTTGTCTGTGTTTATTGTGATAAGCCATTTCTCTGCCCATGACACTAGCATGTCTGCTGCCCGCTGCATTCTATAATTTGCTGTGGTGACATTTTCATCAGCGCACCAGAGTACTAGGTCATCTGCATATAAGGCAGCTTTCACTCCTGCAGGGAGATCTTTCACCAGGTCATTGATGTAAACAAAAAGGAAGAGAGTTGGGGAAATTACTCCTCCTTGAGGTACCCCCTGATGGAGCAAACACTTTTCTGCTCTGCAGACCGTCAAGAGTGACTCTAGTTCTCCTGTTATGCAAGTATGACTGGATCCATTTCATCATGTTGCCTTGGATTCCACTTCTCCTAAGTTTTGCAATGAGGCCATCTTTCCACACCTTGTCAAAGGCCTGCTTGAAGTCGACCCAGATCGTTAGGACCTTTTTCTTCTCCTGGAAGGCATCTTCTATTGCTTGAGACAAGTAAGTAACTTGGTCTTCTATACTGCAGCATTCTCTAAATCCAGCTTGTTCCGGCACCAGGATCTGCTCAGACTCTAAATACCATTTCAATCTGTGGTTGACTATTCGCTCCATAGTCTTCCCAACACAGCTTGTGAGACTGATTGGCCGGTAACTTGCAGCCTCGGTCTTACATTTCCCTTTCTTTAGTATGGGTATTGTGATGGCTTCTCTCCATACTTGGGGTACCGTTCCTTTCAACCAGCTGTGGTTGAATATCTCCAGCAGTTTTGTCTTTGCTGCTGAGCTCAGATTTACTAGCATTTCGTTGCTGATTTTGTCTGGGCCGGGTGACTTTTGAAACTTAAGCTTGGAAATAGCCTTCTGTAGTTCTCCTAGTGTGATGGGTTCCCTCATTGGGGCAGGAGTATCTGTCTGTCCCATGGTTGCCAGTATTTCTTTTCTTATCTCTCTCTGATGATCTATGTTAATGGGTAAGTTGCTTTCTGAACTGTATCTTCTAGCAAACAAGTCTGCAGCTTGTTTTCCTCTGAAAAGTTTGCCACCTTCATCCAATGTGATAGTCTGCCTTGGTGAGGAACGCTCTTCATTTAGAGACTTGACTAATCTCCAAAGTTTCCTGCCGTCTTTCTCAAAGTTCAGCGATGCCGTTTTAGTTCTCCAGCTTTTCCGTTTTTCTTCTAGCTTTGTTCTCTGAAACTCTGCTACAGCCTTTTTCCATTTGTTGTGAGTTTCAAGTGAAGGCTGAGACTCTGCGTCCTTTCTAGCCCTGTCCATAGCTTCTTGACGTTCTTGGAGTGTGCTGGACCAGTATGGTATGTAGTTACGCCGGCATCCTTTGGGAATGGTTTCTTTTGCGGCTTGTAGTATGCATCTGTTGAAGTCTTTTACCACTTCATTAATGTCTCTGTTCTGTACCTTGAGGGTAGACAGCAGCGTGTTCACCTGATGCCTGAATAAACCCCAGTTGGCTTTTTTGTAGTTCCATCTTGTAATGGCTGGGGCCTGTACTGAGAGTTGCACTCTGGACAGTAAGAAAGATTGGGCGATGGTCGCTTCCCCCTAGTTGGTCTCCTACTTCTCTACTAATAGATCCAGCTATATCTGGTGTGGAGAAGGCAAGATCTGGTGTTGAAGTTGTGTGCCATCCTCTGGAGTAGAAGGTAGGAGTATCTGTGGCATTATTGACTAGGATTAGGGAGTGATCATCTTGCCAAGTTTCAACCTCTTCACCTCTGTGATCCAGATGGTTATAGCCCCAGCTCTGGGAGTGGCTATTAAAGTCTCCAACTGCTATAAAGTTGGGGGCTGGTACCTGTATAGAGCTGAGACTCAGGGGTTTGTTGTTCGGACAGTAATAGTTCAGGAGTTCTATTTCCATCTTGTCTACCTTTATCTGCAACAGCTGATATTCTGCTCCATCCATGAAGGTTTTCCTTTCGTGTGCAGGAATGTTATTCCTTACAAGAGTAAGTACTCCTCCTTTTCGTCTATCTTTTCTGTCGGATCTGAAGCATTGATATCCCCTTATTTTAAAGGTTTGATCTGCTTTCAAGTGAGTCTCTTGGATACAGCAAACACTGACTTGCTTCTCATACAAGATGTTTTCCAGCTCTGTCTTTTTGCTGTATCCAGCCTGCTTGCTGTTCACTCCCTCTGCATTCCAGTGCATCATGACAAGTGGCACTCTGGGTTTCTCTTTTTCTGTTTTGTTTTGGTCAGTAGTTCTCCTCCGCCGTCTGCTGACTCCACAAGACGGTCTAGAGGGTCCTCCAGTAGCTGAGGGTGGGCTCTGTCGAGGCTCAGAGCCCGGCACTGCACCTGCCTGGTGGAGCTCCACAGGGCGAGCACCAGTACGAGATTTATTTGACGGTGTACTCTCCATAGAAAAAAAAAGCGAGTTGCGTGATACTGTGGTTTCCGGAACCAACGGGCTGATCACCCGTTTGCCAGTCACTTCGATTACGGAAACAACAGCAAATGGATTGATTTGCCGTTGCCCTAAAGACGCCAATAGGCGTGATGGGAAACAATGGCAAAGAAAACCTATCTGCTGTTGCCCTAAGACGCCACTAGGCGTAATGGCCACTGACTGCTTTGACGGTCGGTGGCTAAGGACGGAAGAAGAAGAAGTGGTTTCCGGTGCGCCTTCTGGTCCAGTATCTACGACTTTAGCACCTCTTCAACGGGAGAGTGGGCTCATCCCTAATCTGTTTATGTTCCCAGTAGTAGACTATTCGCAAGCAGCCTGGGGGTGTCACTGCTCTGCGCGGACCTTGTTTACCGAGGCGGCGTCCGAGCTCGTATGGTGAAAATATGGTTGCGTTATCTTCAAAATAGCCCTGTCTTTCCCATGGCTTTTCTGCCATCCTGCAACTTTGAGTTAGGGAGTTCTGAGCTCCAGTCTCTTTCCCAGGCATTTTATCCTGGCCTGGCATGCATACAGAGGACCCCACTTCTGGTTCTAAGTTAGCAGTTGGGGATAGGTGGGGTAGCACACTGTGCATTCCCCGTCATCCAGGGGGCTCTCCAACTATGCAGAGCTTGCACAATGCTGTGCTCTGGTTCTGGGCTCTCCCAAGAAATCCTCACGTCCTGCACAGAGCCACTTCCAGATACCCACCACCTGCCAACCCTCCATTGTAGAAATCTCCTGCATGCGGCCATCCAGTCAAGAGCCAGTATTAAGTCTGGTGCCCAAGTGATCCCCCCAAGCTCAGTGTGCAATGCTGGGTTCTCATCATGCTGCAACACAGGGGGGATTGTGATGCTCAGCCATCTCTCTCAACTCTGCACCGATAAGTGACATCGGGGACTTAACTGTGCCTCAGTACTGGGAGGCCCCGTTTCCGGGTACACCACACACAGCCAATTGAGGCAACGGTCGCCGTGGGCGTGTCTTCAGTGGGGAAGTTGTGGAGTCTTCCTGTCCATGTTCTTGCACATCCTAACACTGCCCGCAAGACATCGGAGGTTTGGAGAGTGGCCTTCTCTGGAGTGATGACAATAACAGACCTCATAGTTTAGGAGTAGTGATAACATCAAGAACTGTGGGGATAGTCATTCCAGTGACCTCTTGTTTTTGTTACAGACATGGACTGAGTTTCCAAAATATTTATTTTAGCTTGTAAATAACCTTTTCTTGATTTGAAAATTCCTGACCCAACACGATTGAGGTACAGGAATATTAAATTATATATACATATATACTGGTCACAAAAAGTAGGGGATATTTTAAGATGGTATGTATTATTTTACAAAAGAGTGGATTTCGTATTTTAATGGTTGTACGGACATATCGAGCACGCTCTTCTCCACTCTCACGTGCAATATCATGTTGACCTGGTGACTCGTGATGAGTAAGCCAATCCCAAGAAGAGAGGTGGGGCCCATCCGTAAAGTTCACACATTATTCTTTTCCACAAAAATGCGTGTATCTCGGGTTTAATGAACACTACTCACCATGGACAGGTATAAAAAGACTCTGCAACAGATAAAATTTCTTTTCTTCGTCATGGAACGTTTGACAGAAAAGCAGAGATGGATAGGCAAAGGCATGTTGCAAACCGGAAGTCAGCAAGTGGATGCTGCTCAGAACCTCAATGTTTCACAGTCAGTTGTCAGCAGACTGTGGAACAAGTATCAAAATTTCCGCACAGTGGCTGATCTGCCTCGGACTGGCCGCCCAAGAGTCACTACACGCCGCCAAGATCAACTTCTTGTTACGCAGGCCCTCAGAACTCGGACTCTAAATGCTACTAGACTTCAGCAACACCCTCAACAGACCACTGGGATCCGGGTCTCAACTCAGACAGTACGAAACCGTTTGCACCAAGTGCAACTGGCCTCACGCAGACCGTTTGTAGCTTTGCCTATGTCACCACAACACAGGCGAGCAAGAATGGATTGGTGCCAACGTCATCATCGGGGACCAATCAACAGTGGGCATCAGTGATGTTTTCTGATGAGTCCCGTTTCGTTTTGAATTTTCATGATCGTCGAATACGTGTCTGGCGACGGCGAGGTAAGCGTTACCAGCCTCCTGCAACTGTTGCACACAACCGTTATGGAGGTGGCAGTGTAATGGTGTGGGCAGGCATCTGTATGAATGACAGGACCGACCTTCACATATGCCAGGTCAATATCACAGGGCTCTACTACCGTGACAACATCATCGAGCCTATTGTTGTTGTCGTGAGACATTCTAAATACACATATATAAATTAAAAGGTAAATGTAAAGCCTAACACATAAATTCGATAAAAGGAAAGAAAAATGGTAAAAGCACAGTGCTGTCACAATGACGGTACTCGAGATCCCCTTGTTTTCTACTTCGTCTGCAAATTGTAACGTTTCACGTTGATAGTAAAGCCTACTGCATCAATACACGCTTTCTACAATAAAACGTGTACTGCATTTCTAAGAAAACCTTGAGATACGCAGGCTGATTAATGACCTAAATTAATACTAGCATTAATTACACTACGTTAACATAAACGAAAGGACAGATGGACTTAGGATAGAAAGAGAGGGAGGGCTGAAAGCAGGAACGCATGCAACCCTAACACGCGTCTCGCGATACAAAATTAATGCCATCACGCGTGTAAGGCCACAAGCACTAACTTTTTTTCAAATCGACAGTGATAAAAAACACTACCCATACGAGAGTTAGGTTTAAAAAACCTGAAAAATTCTTATTAGGAAATATGACATTATACTGGTTTACGTTTGAAAGCCTGACAGTACCCAGACACCACATCGTATCGAAGTGAACGGGAGGTAGAAGAAAATGCATATTTTGAACGCAGCCCCTTAGCCCCATAAAATTTATATAGTTGGGTTAATTAGGACTTGCTGTCAAAGAATATGTTAAGTGTTACGCAAATAGTCTAGGAATTAACAAATCATAGCCAAAAGAAAATAGTGACGGTGTCAGACAACACCAAATAATAATCGCACAGTGGCATGTTTTGGAACCACTATTTTACGGGAAATGGGCCACCATGTAAAATCCTATTTGATTGGATAGAAGTAAATGTAAGGCTAAACACGATTAGTCGGGCTACAAATACTAATTCTTTGTTGTTAGGGAAACGTGAGTAGGAGTACCTTTTTTGAAAAGCTGTGTAAACATGGCCCGATTGGGTAGACCCGCCAATATAGGCAATTAGGAGCGTCAGTTCAGTGCCACATGGTAAAATAAACTCACTAAGAAACAGTGCGTTGAGAGCCAGATCATATTTTTCGAAATAAAAGTCTGGGACAGAGGCAGATCGGAGTTTGTGCCATATTCATTGCCAGTCAACGTATCTGTGTATTATTTCCATGAATTGTGGTAAGCTTGATATATTCAATATCTTTTTAATGAAAATTGAATGTAAATTGATAATTTATGTCTGTATATGTGTGTGGTTCAGTAGCGAACATGAGGCAAGGCCTATATAGTGCTCCAACCTGAACAGAAGGTGTCGGAGAAAAGTAAAACTGCATGGAATTGCCAAACAGTACACTGACACCTATCTTATTGACTAGATAGAACTAATGCTGGAATTGCAGAGGCGTAGTAACCATTAGGGAGGATTATACTGGTGTAAATTGTTTCAGATGAAGATAGCAGTTGGCCTACCGCTCTGAACTCAGTGTTTGTTATGTATTGTGTTCAGTCTGCAAATAGATTATAAATTAGTTCTGAAATAGGAGGTACAACCTTCTTGTTTCAGGGACCGTGGTCCTAAGTTATTGAAGCAGCACCTGGTCTGAGTTTTGCTGAATCCAGAGGCTGACAGCATACTCCTTGGTCCAGATAGCGACCAGTGAGGTGTCTCCAGAACACAGGAAGCAATCGAGCAGAGGAGTCTTTTCCTGCCGCCATCACGAAAGATAAGCTTCTGTGGCCACAGGAGCTCAACATTATGTGCCCCCTCAAAAATTGACAATTTATTAAACACAGAGGGACAATTAATTGGTTCAAATGACAGGAACTGTGAGCTTTTCCCAATACTATTTCCAAGATAATCAAACACTTGAAGTCATGATGAATAACAACAACCAAGCTTGAACAAAACCAGTATTACCTCATGTTACCACTGCACAAATTACACACATAGAATAATAACAATAAAATATGTCAATACAAAGTTCATATATATAAACTGTGTACATACTATTTGTAATTATATTTGATTGTGATTCCTGGTTCACTGTGTAGTTGAATCAGGATATCCATTATTGACAAGAATTAATACATATATTTTCAAAAACTTAAACACTTGACTCATTTAAGATAGTCTTATAGAGTGTTATATGTGTGTGAGTGTCACAGTGTTGTAAAGTGTTGTGGAATAAAATAAATTGTTTATCTGTCTGTTGTTGTTGTGACTTACACTTCATCATTTTCATAACCCTAGACATTTAACGTAGTCATCATAATATTCCAAAATAATTCTGACTGAGGTATAAATGTGGTAGCAAGTAAGGTCATCTGCAATACACCACACTTATTAGATACAGATACCTTCACAGCTGATTTCAGTCAGTACACTAAGTCCCCTATAAGATTTATAGCATCCCACTTTACCACATATATTGGGGGCTCGCTCCCGGGATATTGAACTTTCTCCTATTATATATATTGGGAATAATAAGAATTAAAAGGTATCCTTGGGTGGAATTAAATAAGGTTGAGCTCTCAGTGCCTGTGGTTGTCCTTAGATAATTAATTATAGATTGTATTGTTTAGTTAAATATTTTATACATTTACCTGTTAGAAAATGGCGGACCTGGCCAAATTTCGATCTGCTGCTGTGCAGACTGCAAAAGAGTTAGGAATGGACGGGCAAGTGATGATTGCCTATGTCACTAAGGAATGTGACAAATATATTGAACGGGAAGAAAGAAGATTAGAAAAAGAGGCTGAAAGAAAATTAGAGGCTGAGAAAGAAATTAAGAGGCTGCAGATGGAGGCTGAGGCTAAGAAATTGGAGGCAGAAAGAGAAGAAAAAAAGGCAGAAAGGGAAGCCGAGGAAAGAAGACAGGCTGCAGAAAGGGAAGACAAGCGATTAGCTGCAGAAAGGGAAGCAGAAGATAAAAGATTACAAAGGGAACATGAGTTACGATTAAGGGAGTTTGAGTTTCAAGGCCATGCTCCTGAAAATAGTGCCAGTCCCTTTACCTCCGATGCTACTGCTAGTCAGGGAGCCTCAACCTCAGCTATGAACTTTCATTTAGATCATTTTGTTGAGAAAGACGATGATATTGAGAGCTATATAAATAGATATGAACTATTAGCTACCACGTATGGGTTAGAGAGAGAAAGGTGGAGCTTAAAGTTATCTCAAGGGCTTCGTGGGGCAGCTTATGAAGTTTTTGCCAAAATGAACAGAGGTGATCAAGAAAATTATGACATGCTAAAGCAGGCTCTTTTGTTAAGATATGAAAAGAACGCAGAATTTTATAGAAAAAAATTTAGGAATGCTAAACTACTGTCAGGTGAAACCTATCACCAGTTCTCTGCACGGTTAGAGACATACTTGGAGAAATGGACTTCTCTGGGGAAAACCCAAGATCTTAAGGAAAAGGTCCTTATAGAACAGTTAAGAGAGTCCATGGCTCCAGACCTGAGAAAGTTTCTCATGGAACAAGGTGCAGAGAGGCTGGGTGAGTTGCTAAATGTTGCTGAAAGGTATCAAGCAGCTCAGGCAGAGGTATCAGGTAATAAAAAGAAACAGGTAGAAAATTTTAGGGCACCACAGAACTTTAATAAATTTGATCCTAGAGATCAAAACAAAGGTAAGCACCAGTTTGATAGGCCACGGTATGACAATAAAAATAAAACCCCACAATTCGATGAAAGGAAATATGATGAAAGAAAATCTTACAACCAAGGAAAGAGATGGTGTAAAAATTGTAAGATGAACAATCATGACACTGACCATTGTAGAAGGAAACCTCCTCATTGTGCTGCTATGACATCTGGAAAAAAGGGAAAAAAGGTCAAACCTGAGGAACTACAGGAACCATACCACCTCCCAGTGTGTGAAGATGTCATCTGTAATGGTTGTCGTGAAATATTCTAATCCCCATATATAAATTAAAACGTAAATGTAAAGCCTAACAAATAACTTCAATAAAAGGAAAGAAGAATGGTAAAGAACAGTGCTGTCACAATGACTGTACTCGAAATCCCCCTTGTTTTCTACTTCGTCTGCAAATTGTAACGTTTCACGTTGATAGTAAAAGCCTACTGCATCATTACACGCTTGCTTCAATAAAACGTGTACCGCCTTTCTAAGAAAAACCTTGAGATACGCAAGCTGATTAATGACCTAAATTAATACTAGCATTAATTACACTACGTTACCATAAACGAAAGACAGATGGACTAAAGATAGAAAGAAGGGAGGGCTGAAAGCAGGGACACATGCAACACTAAACAACGCGTCGCGCGATACACAATTGCTGCCATCACGCGTGTAAGGCCACATGCACTAGTTTTTTTTCAAATCGACAGTGATAAAAACACTACCCATACCAGAGTTAGGTTTTAAAAACTTACAAAATTCTTATTAGGAAATATGACATTATACTGGTTTACGTTTGAAAACATGACAGTACCCAGACACCCTAAAGTTTGGAAGTGAGGAGGTAGTAACAGCACGACTATCCTTGAAGAAAATGCATATTGGCTCCATTAAATATATATATATATGGGTTCCTTAGGACTTGCTGACAAATAATATGTTAAACGTTACGCAAATAGTCTAGGAATTAACAAATTATAGCCAAAAGAAAATAGTGAGGGTGTCAGACAACACCAAATTCAGAATCGCTCAGTGGCAGAATTTCACCCCACCATTGTACGGGAAATAGGCTGACATGTTACCTCCTATTTGATTGGCGGAAAATAAATGTAAGGCTAAACACGATTAGTCGGACTATAAATACTACTTCTTTGTTGTTAGGGGAAACGTGAGAAGGGTAATATTTTTTGAAAAGTAGGTAAACATGGCATGATTGGTTAGAGCTGCCAATATACTCAATTCAGGGCGTCTGTTCCGGGCCACATCTTGTAATAAACCTACTAAGAAACAGTGCGTTGAGCACCAGTGCATATTGTTATAAATAAAAGCCTGGGACATCGGCAGATCGAAGTTGTGCTATATTCATTGCCATTCAACGTCACTGTGTAATATTTCCATGAATTGTGGTAAGCTTGAAAGGTTTGATATCTTTTTAATGAAAATTGAATGTAAATTGATAAATTATGTCTGTATATATGTGTGGTTCAGTAGCGAACTTGAGGTAAAGCCTATATAATGCTCCAGCCTGAACAGAAGGTGTCGGAGGAAAGTGAAACTAAATGGAATTGCCAAACAGTCTACTGACACCTATATTATTGACTAGAAAGAAATAATGCTGGAATTGCAGAGGCGTGGTAACCATTAGGGAGGAAAATACTGGTGAAAATTGTTTCAGATGAATATAGCAGTTGGCCTACCGCTCTGAACTCAGTGTTTGTTATGTATTGTGCTCAGTGTAGAAATAGAGTATAAATTAGTTCTGAAGTAGGAGGTACAACCTTCTTGTTTCAGGGACTGTGGTCCTAAAGCTATTGAGCAGTACCTGGTCAGAGCTTTGCTGAATCCAGAGGCGGACAGCATACTCCTTGGTCCATATAGCAAACAGTGAGGTGTCTCCAGAACACAGGGGAGCAATCGAGCAGAGGAGTCTTTTCCTGCCGCCATCACGAAAGTTAAGCCTATGTGGCCAGCGGAGCTCAACATTATGTATACCCCCTTAAACTGACATTGTATTAAAATAAGAGGGGAAATTAATTGTTTTAATGAACGGAACTGAGAACATCTCCAATACTAGTTCCAACAGAAATAAACACGTGAAGTCATGATGACAAATACCAACATAGCTTGAAAAAAACAACACCAGTATTACCTCATATTACTACTACACAACTGACACACATATGATAAAATTAATAAAATATGTCACTACAAGATTCATATTGATAAATTCTATATATATATATATATATATATATATATAACTTATAATTGAAATTGATTGTGATTCCTGGTTCACTTTGTAGTTGAATCAGGACACATATATATTAATGAAAAGTAATTAATACATATTGATATTTGAAAATTTACCAGTGACTCGTTTAAGATAGTCTCATAGAATGTTCCATGTATGTGAGTGTCACAGTGTTGTCAAGTGTGGTGGAATAAATTAAATTGTTTATCTGTCTGTTGTTGTTGTGACTTACACTTCATCATATACATACCCTAGACATATAACGTAGTCATCACAATATTCCAGAATAATTCTGACTGAGGTATACATATGTGGCAGCAAGTAAGGTTATCTGTAAAACACTACACCTATTAGATACAGATACCTTCACAGCTGATCTCAGTCAGTACACTAAGTCCCCTATAGATATTTATAAAATCCCACTTTACCACATATATTGGGGTCCGGTCCGGGATATTGAACTTTCTCCTATTATATATATTGGGAATTATAAGAATTAAAAGGTATCCTTGGGTGGAATTAAATAAGGTTGAGCTCTCAGTGCCTGTGGTGTCATTAAATAAATAATTATAGATTATATTGTTTAGTTAGATATTATTTACATTTACCTGTTAGAAAATGGCGGACCTGGCCAAATTTCGATCTGCTGCTGTACAGACTGCGAAAGAGTTAGGAATGGACGGGCAAATTATGATTTCTTATGTCACTGCTGAATGTGACAAATATATTGAACGGGAAGAAAGAAGATTAGAAAAAGAGGCCGAAAGAAAGTTAGAGGCTGAGGCTAAGAGGTTGCAGATTGAGGCTGACAAAGAGGCTAAAGCATTGGAGGCAGAAAGAGAAGACAAAAGATTAGCTACAGAAAGGGAAGCCGAGGAAAGAAGACAGGCTGCAGAAAGAGAAGACAAAAGATTAGCTGCAGAAAGAGAAGCCGAGGAAAGAAGACAGGCTGCAGAAAGGGAAGCAGAAGATAAAAGATTACAAAGGGAACATGAGTTACGACTAAGGGAGTTTGAGTTTCAAGGCCATGCTCCTGAAAATGGTGCCAGTCCCTTTACCTCTGATGCCACCGCTAGCCAGGGAGCCTCAACCTCAGCTATGAACTTTCATTTAGATCATTTTGTTGAGAAAGACGATGATATTGAGAGCTATCTAAATAGATATGAACTATTAGCTACCACATATGGGTTAGAGAGAGAAAGGTGGAGCTTAAAGTTATCTCAAGGACTTCGTGGGGCAGCTTATGAAGTTTTTGCTAAAATGAGCAGAGGTGATCAGGAAAATTATGACATGCTAAAGCAGGCTCTTTTGTTAAGATATGAAAAGAATGCAGAATTTTATAGGAAAAAATTTAGGAATTCTAAACTACTGTCAGGTGAAACCTATCACCAGTTCTCTGCACGAATAGAGACATACTTGGAGAAATGTACTTCTCTGGGGAAAACCCAAGATCTTAAGGAAATGGTCCTTATAGAGCAATTAAGAGAGTCCATGGCTCCAGACCTGAGAAAGTTTCTCATGGAACAAGGTGCAGAGAGGCTGGGTGAGTTGCTAAATGTTGCTGAAAGGTATCAAGCAGCTCAAGCAGAGGTAACAGGTAATAAAAAGAAACAGGTGGATAACTTTAGGGCACCACAGAACTTTAATAAATTTGATCCTAGGGATCAAAACAAAGGTAAGCACCAGTTTGATTGGCCACGGTATGACAATAAAAATAAAACCCCACAATTCGATGAAAGGAAATATGATGAAAGAAAATCTTTCAACCAAGGAAAAAGGTGGTGTAAGAATTGTCAGGTGAACAATCATGACACTGACCATTGTAGAAGGAAACCTGTGTATATGGCCACCCTTCAGGTCAGGTCGACCTCAAGACAGGAGGAGGATATTCTGTTAGATACCACTCCAGAAGAGATGAGGAAGGCACAGGCTGGGGATAAGACCCTCAAGCCTTGTTTCAGGAAATTGTCAACTTGTCATACAACTCCAGGCAAGGGAGATTTTTACATGAAAAACAAGTTGATGTATAGGAAGACTGGAGCTAGATCCAAAGGTCAGGGACAGCTGGTACTTCCTAAAAGATACAGGACAGAATTAATAAGGAGCCTACATGTGAAACCAGATGGGGACCATGAGAAAATAGGTACCATCATTCAAAAGGTGGCTCACAAGTATTATTGGCCCAAAGCAAGATGGGACATTGAGAATTTTGTAGAAAGGTGTAGCATAGCACATGAGGGAACACCCACAAGTGGGAACATTGATCAGGACCTGGACACGCCACGGGGCAAAATTAGGCCTGAGAATAAGAAGAAAAATAAATTTGATAAAGTGGACCAAATGAAATGGGAAGCCCCTTTTCACGGACAAGCTTCACTTAACTGTTTTACAATGGCCACTATGCGGAGAGTGCAAAAAGATGTCTTACCCCAGGATAAGCCGAAAATCCCTCAATCGGACTTAAACAAACTGGAGGAAGAGGATGTAGAGAGGAAATCTCTCATCAAGAATTTTAAGTGGGGAGACAGCCCCAAGAAAAGAATTGGTAGCGGTCGTTTTGTGACTGATAATTCTGGGAAGAAAAATCATCACTATAGAGCTTCCAGTGGAAGAGACCATATCGGTCCATGGACAAATAGGTCCACAAAATTAAAGGTCCATATGTAGCTCTGTTAAGAACGTGGACTGATGAAAAAACAGAGGAAAATATCACATCCTCATACCAATATGTGAATGAGCTGACCACTCGTTTAAAAACTGGCTGGAAACTTGCCAATGAAAATTTGAAACAAGCCAGGAAGAAACATGCTGCCTATTATAACAGGAAGGCGAAAGACAGAGATTTGGCTGTGGGAGAGAAGGTACTGCTTCTTCTCCCCGGGAGTCAGAATAAGTTACAAATTGGATGGCAAGGTCCATATACAGTTCTAGAGAAGGTGTCTAGAACAAATTATAAGATAGATAAGAAGGGGAAAGAAAAAATCTATCATGTGAATCTCCTGAAGAAATATTTGGAAAGAGAACATCAGGAAGAGACACACTTGTTGACCTTGTCTATCGCCATGGAGATGAAAAAGGAACCACTTTCATCATTTGAATATCCATTACACCCCTGTGAGACAGCGGCACAGGTGAAAATCAGTACACATTTAACGAAAACTCAGAAAGAGAGAGTGCAACAGGTTCTAGATACTCATACAGAGGTGTTAACAGACCGACCTGGGCATACAAACTTATTGGAATATGATATGAAACTGATAGACCCCACACCTGTCTGTATGAAACCATATTCGATTCCTTTTGCTAAGGAGAAAGCTTTGAAGGAAGAGATAGACTATTTGTTAAAGGAAGGAATTATTTCACACAGTGAATCTTCGTATAGTTCCGGTGTTGTACTCTTACGGAAGCCCTCTGGAGAACATAGACTCTGTATAGATTACAGGAGACTGAATGCTATTACAGAAGGACAGGTGGATCCATTGCCGGATACAAATCAGCTGTTTGCCAGGCTAAAGAAAGCTAAATATTTCTCAAAAGTGGATCTGAGTAAAGGATACTATCAGATTCCAGTAAAACCTGAGATCAGACAAACTTGTTGGATGTAAACAATTCGGAGGAACGTAATGAATCCCTGAGTTGCCTCTTTGATTGAGGATATTCCGAATGTTTCATACAGGCCAATAAGAAGATTATGGGATCCACTACGAAAACTCTGCTATCACCAGGTATATGTTATCTCCTCATAACGTACATTTTGAGGAAAATCTAATGTTCTGTGGACATGTCATTGCGCAGACTCAGAGAAGAGAAATGGTGAATACGGGTTGTGAAGCAGCATTAAGACAAGCAGTCACACTTGCGGCTGTTCAGTAACATAACCGAAAAATATTATTGGTTGTAGAGGTCTGAGGCAGATTTCATGAGTAGTGCTTACTCTGAATGGACTCAACTACATAAAACCATGATAGCACAACAGCAGAGTAAAGTCAAGTTGACTTACATTTATCTATGTGTATATAGAATAAAGGACTGACATAAGATGTCTGTTTTAAGAGGGGAGATGTCGTGAAATATTCTAATCCCCATATATAAATTAAAACGTAAATGTAAAGCCTAACAAATAACTTCAATAAAAGGAAAGAAGAATGGTAAAGAACAGTGCTGTCACAATGACTGTACTCGAAATCCCCATTGTTTTCTACTTCGTCTGCAAATTGTAACGTTTCACGTTGATAGTAAAAGCCTACTGCATCATTACACGCTTGCTTCAATAAAACGTGTACCGCCTTTCTAAGAAAAACCTTGAGATACGCAAGCTGATTAATGACCTAAATTAATACTAGCATTAATTACACTACGTTACCATAAACGAAAGACAGATGGACTAAAGATAGAAAGAAGGGAGGGCTGAAAGCAGGGACACATGCAACACTAAACAACGCGTCGCGCGATACACAATTGCTGCCATCACGCGTGTAAGGCCACATGCACTAGTTTTTTTCAAATCGACAGTGATAAAAAACACTACCCATACCAGAGTTAGGTTTTAAAAACTTACAAAATTCTTATTAGGAAATATGACATTATACTGGTTTACGTTTGAAAACATGACAGTACCCAGACACCCTAAAGTTTGGAAGTGAGGAGGTAGTAACAGCACGACTATCCTAGAAGAAAATGCATATTGGCTCCATTAAATATATATATTTGGGTTCCTTAGGACTTGCTGACAAATAATATGTTAAACGTTACGCAAATAGTCTAGGAATTAACAAATTATAGCCAAAAGAAAATAGTGAGGGTGTCAGACAACACCAAATTCAGAATCGCTCAGTGGCAGAATTTCACCCCACCATTGTACGGGAAATAGGCTGACATGTTACCTCCTATTTGATTGGCGGAAAATAAATGTAAGGCTAAACACGATTAGTCGGACTATAAATACTACTTCTTTGTTGTTAGGGGAAACGTGAGAAGGGTAATATTTTTTGAAAAGTAGGTAAACATGGCATGATTGGTTAGAGCTGCCAATATACTCAATTCAGGTCGTCTGTTCCGGGCCACATCTTGTAATAAACCTACTAAGAAACAGTGCGTTGAGCACCAGTGCATATTGTTATAAATAAAAGCCTGGGACATCGGCAGATCGAAGTTGTGCTATATTCATTGCCATTCAACGTCACTGTGTAATATTTCCATGAATTGTGGTAAGCTTGAAAGGTTTGATATCTTTTTAATGAAAATTGAATGTAAATTGATAAATTATGTCTGTATATATGTGTGGTTCAGTAGCGAACTTGAGGTAAAGCCTATATAATGCTCCAGCCTGAACAGAAGGTGTCGGCGGAAAGTGAAACTAAATGGAATTGCCAAACAGTACACTGACACCTATATTATTGACTAGAAAGAAATAATGCTGGAATTGCAGAGGCGTGGTAACCATTAGGGAGGAAAATACTGGTGAAAATTGTTTCAGATGAAGATAGCAGTTGGCCTACCGCTCTGAACTCAGTGTTTGTTATGTATTGTGCTCAGTGTAGAAATAGATTATAAATTAGTTCTGAAATAGGAGATACAACCTTCTTGTTTCAGGGACCGTGGTCCTAAGTTATTGAAGCAGCACCTGGTCTGAGTTTTGCTGAATCCAGAGGCTGACAGCATACTCCTTGGTCCAGATAGCGACCAGTGAGGTGTCTCCAGAACACAGGAAGCAATCGAGCAGAGGAGTCTTTTCCTGCCGCCATCACGAAAGATAAGCTTCTGTGGCCAGAGGAGCTCAACATTATGTGCCCCCTCAAAAATTGACATTTTATTAAACACAGAGGGACAATTAATTGGTTCAAATGACAGGAACTGTGAACTTTTCCCAATACTATTTCCAAGATAATCAAACACTTGAAGTCATGATGAAAAACAACAACCAAGCTTGAACAAAACCAGTATTACCTCATGTTACCACTGCACAAATTACACACATAGAATAATAACAATAAAATATGTCAATACAAAGTTCATATATATAAACTGTGTACATACTACTTGTAATTATATTTGATTGTGATTCCTGGTTCACTGTGTAGTTGAATCAGGATATCCATTATTGACAAGAATTAATACATATATTTTTAAAAACTTAAAAATCTACCAGTGACTCATTTAAGATAGTCTTATAGAGTGTTATATGTATGTGAGTGTCACAGTGTTGTAAAGTGTTGTGGAATAAAATAAATTGTTTATCTTTCTGTTGTTGTTGTGACTTACACTTCATCACTTTCATAACCCTAGACATTTAACGTAGTCATCATAATATTCCAGAATAATTCTGACTGAGGTATAAATGTGGTAGCAAGTAAGGTCATCTGCAATACACCACACTTATTAGATACAGATACCTTCACAGCTGATCTCAGTCAGTACACTAAGTCCCCTATAAGATTTATAGCATCCCACTTTACCACAGTTGTGCCATTTGCTCAACGGCACGGACCAGATTTCATCTTCCAGGATGACAATGCACGTCCTCACCGTGCTCGCATCGTCCAAGATCACCTTCAGATGCAGCATGTCCGAACGTTACCGTGGCCGCCAATGTCCCCCGACCTGTCTCCTATTGAGCATTTGTGGGACCTCCTGAATAGACGCGTCCAACAACGTCAAGCCGCTCCATATACTCTTCAGCAGTTAGCCCAGGCCCTTCAGCAGGAGTGGCAGAGAATTCCTCAAGACAACATCAGAAGGCTTATTTGCAGTATGAGACGTCGTTGCAATGCATGTTTAGCGGCAAACGGGGGCCCTACACGTTTTTAGAAATATTGGAATATTTTTGTGAAAATGAAGTACCTACTCCGCCTTGGTTGCCAGTGCGACTAAAATCATGTGAGTAAAGCCATAACACTTCTTATACCGCAAATGTCTTGTTATGATGCTCAAGTTTACTTGTACGAAGGAATAAATGAACTAATTTGAAATATATTGTCTTTGGATAACTTTTTAATTCAATATCCCCTACTTTTTGTGACAGTACATATATATATATGCATACATACATACATACATACATACATGCATGCATGCATGCATGCATGCATGCATACATACATACATACATACATACATACATACATACATACATATATATATATATATATATATATATATATATATATATATATATATATATATATATATATATATATATATATATATATATATATATATATTTTTTTTTTCCCCAAACAGTCTTGCTTAATTTTCATTAAAGTTAAAGTTCTGTTTTGAAATTCATAACTGTTAGAATACATTACCCCAGACACTTTGCCACATAACAACACACAGATAACATACTCTTGGTGAGATCTCAAGGGGTAGCAGATAGGGACCCAGAGAACTTTATCATCATCATTCTTTACTCTGGGAACTTACATAGCTTGACCTCACCTTGATTGTCTATACACCCTTGCTCTTATCAGAGAAGGGGGTAATTCTTATAAGACCAGTCTCTTATCTGGCACTATCCTGGTATCCTCTGATACGTCTATTTGTCCACGATATCCTATTTTTAATAACATCAAAACCTCTTATCACAACGAGTTTCATTTCGTGTGATATTTTTCTTGATTGTGCATATTCTATACTCTGTACTGTATCATTTCACACGATTGTGTTTTTTATTTTTTACTTATAGTTCAGTCTGTTGTGTTGTTCAAAAGCCTGGTTGTGTCCACACCGGCATGCATTTGATATTGATATTGAATCCTATTTTCATTCCTTCATCTTTCGAAGAACTCCGTTAGTTCTATTTTTCTAGCAATGTGTGAATAATTGGACCAAATTCTTTCGTGATTTTATCATATTTGTAAACCTTTAAAAACATTTTGTTTGCTTGAAAACTTTACCTTGCACGTATTCCTCAGTATAATTGAGTTGTTCTTAGTTTTTTTTCTCCTGTGTGTTTGTGTGTGTGATAACATAACAACCATTTTACAACTTGGGTGCAATGACCTAAGACACTATTGCAATCGTGATATGCATCAAATAGTTTGTAAACTATATGAAAAGTTGAATGTTGTATAGTGCTGTATACTGATGTAAACATGCGTGATCCCTAACCAATTATCAGGTGCGCAGCTGCTTTTGTTGTTGTTGTTGTCTTTTCTGTTATGTAAGTGTATTTATCAATCATGAAATCATGCAGTCAATACTCTTTAGCTAACCAAGGAGCATAGGCCTTCGACAAACACATGCGCAGATCTCCCGTAGAGTGCTATCAGCTAAACCTTGTTTATAAAAAATAATTTTGCCTCGTTTTGGCAAGTTCAACTTAGTCGGTTATATCAGGGCGCATGTCCAAATATATAAAGGTCTGATGACGTTAAGTAGTAATAAGCTAAACCTTTTTCCGTATCTTCTTCATCATTTTCACTTATATCTCCAGTGTGTTGGTCTTACAAACGATCTCAGCGATTCTTTTCTCTTGTATCTGTTCTATCTCCAGTGTGTTGGTCCTACAAACGATCTCAGCGATTCTTTTCTCTTGTATCTGTTCTATCTCCAGTGTGTTGGTCATACAAACGATCTCAGCGATTCTTTTCTCTTGTATCTGTTCTATCTGTGTCGATCTCTCCAGTATGTTCTATTCTCAGGTGTTGGTCCTGCAAACGATCTCAGCGATTATTATCTCTTGTATCTGTTCTAGCTCCAGTGTGTTGGTTCTACAAACGATCTCAGCGATTCTTATCTCTTGTATCTGTTCTAGCTCCAGTGTGTTGGTCCTACAAACGATCTCAGCGATTCTTATCTCTTGTATCTGTTCTATCTCCAGTGTGTTGGTCCTACAAACGATCTCAGCGATTCTTATCTCTTGTATCTGTTCTATCTCCAGTGTGTTGGTCCTACAAACGATCTCAGCGATTCTTATCTCTTGTATCTGTTCTAGCTCCAGTGTGTGGGTCCTACAAACGATCTCAGCGATTCTTGTATCTGTTCTAACTCCAGTGTGTTGGTCCTACAAACGATCTCAGCGATTCTTGTATCTGTTCTTACTCCAGTGTGTTGGTCCTACAAACGATCTCAGCGATTCTTGTATCTGTTCTAACTCCAGTGTGTTGGTCTTACAAACGGTCTCAGCGATTCTTGTATCTGTTCTAACTCCAGTGTGTTGGTCTTACAAACGATCTCAGCGATTCTTATCTCTGTTCTAGCTCCAGTGTGTTGATCTTACAAACGATCTCAGCGATTCTTATATCTGTTCTAGCTCCGAGTAGCTTCAAAGAGTCTCTGAGGAGACAATGTAACTAAACAGGATTATTTTCTCCGCAGGCCCGTCACAAAAGGCTACTAATGTAAGGTTGTGAATGCGGCTGGCTACATTATAATGCACAAATAAAATTACTTTATTACATTAATGCTTTGAGGCTGGCTCCTTGAAAGGAGACCAGCTGCAGTGGTGGCTTCGTGCTCCATAAGGTGCACATTGGGAAAAGTAGTAAGTATATTTGTTTTATGATTTACATTCTTGGATTTCATTATCATTTTTTTTTTCTTTGAAAATGAAAGAAATAATGATGAAAAGTGTTGCAACACTGAGCTAGAGTGTAGCAGTAAATGCGTAGTTCTAGCAATGCAGCCATAGGAGAGACGGTTAAGTGAGCCTTAACTCTCTGACTGCATTTATTTTCCACCCTGTGCAGTAATTTTAATTTGTGATAGACTACAAACAACGCTCATAGAGTTGTTTTGGCACGGGAGTCACATCTGACCAACGCCCTGAGCATTGTTTCAGAGTCAAAGAGTTAAACGTTAACCTGGGAACAACAGTGAACAACAGTGTGGTATAGTTACAGTTACGCTGTACAAAATGTCCACACAAGTCGGGAAAATTTATTTTGAACAGGCAAATTGCTGTTCTTAACGTGATGACATTACTTTTAGTCTGGCTACAACAAATCACGTTTTAAAAATCCGCCCTTTCTCCGCTTATTCGGTGTGTAAATGGCGAGTTTATTCTGTGAAAAACAACAGCGTTATTATACTTCATGTAACACGTTCAAAATAACAATAGCTCATTTAAAAACAACAACAAAAACATGTGCCGTCATGTAAAGATTTAAAAAAAAAATTTATTTATTTATTTATTTATTTTTTTACAGACATTACTGAAAGAACGATTTTGGAACGTGATTTTCCTACTTTGCGTAATTTCACTAGTTTGTTTGCGTGAAAGTAGAGTTCCAACGACGTGCGAATACAACCCCTACTTGTGCAATACGTTTTTGATATCAGGTTTTTCGTTGTCAAGTGAGTCGGCGGAAACCGCTTCGAAAGGCGACACGGTTAGATATATAGATAACCTAAAGGTTGACATACAATTAATAGGGGGGAAAAAAATGAAAGAGAATCTGGAAGGCACACATACGCAAACATACTAGAACAAACACGAAGAGAAAAACACCCTGTGTTTTCTTTGCAAATATGCGATGGAGGAATTAAACTTTTTTAATTAAAAAAAAAAAATTTGGGGTTTGGTTTGGTTTGAACTCCATCTACTCCGATCTGCTCCCAAGATCACACAAAGATGATTTCATTACAGCGCACGAACTCCGTAGAACCGGCGAGAATCCAAATATGTGTATATAGGAATCATACATTCTATAAATATTTTTTGGTGGGTAAGTATTTTCATAATTTTAAAAATTTTGTCAGGGCAGCGGCCATGTGGCCTACTCTTTACGATTCCCAACTACCGAGGGCTTTTTAACGTGTACAACTTACACACCGGACATCCTTTTTTTTCGCCCTGATCCGAGAAGGCTAGGCATCCGATCTCACTACCCAGGAGGCCAGAGGGAGAATATGACAACATTATGACCACTGGTTCTGATTTTTTTTTTCATAAATTATATTTCCTCTACTGCGAATCGAACCCGGTACCTCTATAACTCGAGGCAGACGCCATATCTCTTAGCCACTCCGACCCTCCAGTCAAATGCCATCACATCACAACACAACCAAATTTTACTAATCATACATCACAGATACAACGTACAATTCACGTGTGCCTGTAGTACAGGGTGATTGGAAAGCCATTCCTTATTTTTAAACTTGTGTTTCTTCATCCATATTCCACTATTTTTTCCTAAACAAACTAAAAAAAAATAAAGAGAATTTACTGCTATTTTGTTGTACAAAATGCTCTGTCACATAAATGTTACAGCTTATTGTGAGATTCAGCATCCTCAACACATGACGTCATCAATTTTATTTGTCTCTTACTCGTATAACGACAGTCTATTGGTTATTTGAGTTTTCATTTTAATTTGTTTCTGGGAATAAGAAAAAAATATGTTCAGTCTAATGGTAGTTATTTCTCTCTCTCTCTCTCTTTTTTTTTTACACATTTGTTTCCTGTATATCCAATATATACAAGTAAATACAGTGCAGCCCGCTTAAGCGTAACTCGCTTAAATCGAATGTCGCTTAAGTATAAACATTTCTGAAGGTCCCGGCCAGATTTCTTCCTTGGCTTTAGGAAAAAATTCCGGTTAAGTTGAATTCTGATAAATAGAATTTTCTGATAAGTCGAAGTAATTTTTCTGTCTCAACTTAAATTTGGTCTCGCATAAGTAGAAATTCTGCCTTCATCGCCTAAGTTACAGCACTAAGTTGCCGTGCATAATATTTTGGTGA
>JAMPIV010009483.1:0-10000 GCA_024509875.1 Oreohelix idahoensis | reverse complement strand
GTATATCTTTAGAGAGCTCAGTGGTACTAAAGTAGATCACCATAGCTCCTGGGTTGCTGATTGTTTGGTTTGTATTCGATTTGTTTGGTTTGTATTGGATTGGTTTGGTTTGATTTTGGTTTTATGAACCATCTTCATTACCCACAGACAACGCCATCAGTGCTCCGATCTCCTCCCTTAGATCACCCAAGGAGGATCTAAGCACAGTGCACGAACTCCTTCGCACCGGCGAGGATCCCAATATGTATATACAGGAATAACACATTCTATAAATGTGGCCGATTGCTGGGTTAGAGCATTTTATAAGCCACTGGGGCAGAATTAATCTGCTTTTAGGGCATTAAAAACCGGATAACATTATACAAAGAAACTAAACATTGAAATTGGGGGGGGGGGGGAAGGGGGGGGGGGGGGGGGGGGGGAGGGGGGAAGGGACATTAATATTAGATTTTTCTTGTTTTAACTAATTACTTAGAGTTTATAATCTTGTTTAGGTGAGAACGCAACGTACTAGCATACAGCTTCATTACACAATGTTCTTCATAAAATAATTATGGAAATGAATTAGTATAATATTTACAGTAAACAATTATCTAATTCAGTTCAGGCGTGTGAGAATTTGTTTTTGAAACAAAATATAAACAATATTAACAACAGCAATAATATTTACCAACAGTACCAGCAATAATCGTCAGAACAATAGCAGGTGGAAAAAGCAAATAACAACATTGACAACACAGTAATAAGGCGTTATTAATAACAATAAATAAAAAGGCAACGTAGGAACATTATCTTACTTACTTACTTACTTAGTCGTTCCTCTTCTACCGTGAGGTGTAGAGGTTTGGAAGAGAGAGCGCCAGACTATCCTATCGGCTGTCTTCCCCCTGGCCTGGTTCCATTCTAGTCCTCGATCCTTCAAAGATTGTCTAATGTTGTCCTCCCAGCGGACTCTGGGTCGTCCTCGGGGTCTGGATCCTTGGCTCTTTGTTTTCCATGCTTGTCGTGGTATCCGATCTTTTCCCATTCTGCAGACATGGCCAAACTATCTTAATTGGGACTGTTCTACTTGGGTCTGCAGGGGGTAGGATTTAAGGCCTTGACGTATCGTCTGGTTGCGTACCATGTCTCTTCTTGTTACTTCAACCACCTTCCTCAGATACCTCATTTCTGAGGTTTGGATCTGGCTTTTATGGGTTGTAGTCATTGCCCATGACTCGCATCCGTATGTCAAGACTGGGACATAGGTGGAGCGGTATACAGCCATCTTCGTTTTCTTACCAACCTCTCTCTTGCTGAGGAATCCTCGATTTATGGCCTGAAAAAGTCTCCCAGCTGCTGCTTTTCGAGTGGCCAACTCTTCTTTGATGCCTCCCTTTCGGTCTATAATAGCTCCGAGATATTTAAAGTGGTCGACCTGCTTCAGGACCTGCTCTCCCAGCTTAATCTGATGTTTTCTTTCTTCTCGTGATATGACCATGGATTTTGTTTTAGAGCTGCTTATGACCATCCCTCTCTTCTCCAGCTCTTCCTTCCTGACTTGCAGGTTGGATTGGAGATGTGCCTCTGATTTAGCAATCAGGGCAACATCACAGCAAATGCCAGCTCCGAAATATAGACCTGTCTCATCTTCCAGTACCCCACTGAATACTTTCTTGTTCTCTCCTTACATGCCTTGATGACATCGTCCATAAGGAGTATGAAGAGGTAAGGTGATAGGATATCACCTTGTCTTACACCAGTGGTGGTCCTGAACTCTTCCGACTTATGGTTTGCTGTCCTCACATAATTTCTGCAGACTTGTAGAAGCTCTGTATAGCATGAATCAGAGGTGCTGGAATATTCTTCCTTGCCAAACAGTCCCAAAGTTTGCTCCAGGGGACCCTGTCAAACGCCTTTTCCAGATCTATGAAACAAAGATGCATCTCACTCTTATACTCAAGGGCCTTTTCACTCAGCTGTCTGAGTGTGAAGATTAGGTCTTGAGTACTTCGGTTTGCTCGGAATCCGCACTGGACCTCATCCAATTGTGGCTCAGCTAGGCGTCGGAGTCTCTGCTCTAGGATTCTAGAGTAGATTTTACCAGGGACACTGAGAAGGGATATGCCTCTATGGTTTCCACACTGTCGATTGTCACCCTTTTTGAAAATTGGTGTTATGATGGCAATCTCCCAATCCTTTGGTATGGTCTTGTTGTACCACGCTGCCTGTAAAACCCTTAAGAGTAATAGGTCGCCTGATGCTCCCATGAACTTAACCATTTCTGGTGTTATACCATCATGCCCTGCTGCTTTGCCCATCTTGATTTTCTCCAGAGGAACATTATCAATAACAATAATTTTAAAAGTAACAGAAAAGCATTCTCAATAACAAGTTAAACATCAGTAGAAAATCATCAGTAATGAAAAAGTAATGAAAAACACCATCAATAATAAATAGCAGAAAAGAAACGTTATTAATCACAAAAAGCCACAGAAAAACAAAACATTAATAATTTTTTTAATTCAACAGAAGAACTTTATCATTAACCAATTTAAAAAAAAATTAAAAAATTAAGCAACAGAAGAACACCAATAACAACAAAAACAGAAAAACATTAGTAATAACAAAATAAGGAAACAATAACATTATTAATAACAAAATAAGGAAACAATAACATTATTAATAACAAAATAAGGACACAAAAGAACATTAGTAATAGGAAAAAAATATAAGAGAACATCATGAAAAACCAAAAAACAGCAACTAAAGAACGTCATTCATATTGATAAAAACAATAGCAACAGAAGAATATAATCAATAATCAAAACAAAAAAAAAATACACAAAAACAGCAAAATAAGAACATATAAAATAAAGAAAATTAACAAAACAGCATCATCAATGATCACAAAAAGAAAAAAAAATCAGCACAAAAAAGGTATGAGCATTAACAGTAACAAAGACGTTAGTAACAAAATGAATCCTCACCGACATCCAGAATAGAGAAACCTCACCAGCCGCATCTGTTCACGGCAACAAAATAACGATTTTTTTGTAAAAATCTGGTACGCACTTATAACTGTAAACATCATAAAAAATAAAATCACATAAACCGCTGCACACATCCGCGTCCTCATTTCTCTACCCCTGGGAAACTCTCGCTTGTTAACTGACAGACAATACATAAAGCACAGATATGGCCTAGATATGTTTTCGTGAATCAAGGTAGACTTGGCCTACAGCCTACAGTTTGCATAGGACCGTAGTAAGGGAAGGTGGTTATGAGATAATAGTGGTGTTCGATTGTTAAGTTAAACTCGTTTAAGGAAAAATGGGTACGCTGGAAATGTATGAGGTAGTATGGTTGTGCATGTATTGAAAACGGTTTTACTTGTAATACTTACAAGCTACAATCTTACAAAAGACTATTAATATTTACAAAATATACAGATAATTGTAAATTTGACAGTCCCCAAAGGCTGCTAAACCGTAGTATGGGTTTAAGCCTACATCTTCCCAAACGTTTCAGAACTGACATTTGGTCTTCATGGATAAACGGAGCCTACGTAATTGTAAAGAAGCTGATTGGAAGAAATGGTTGCATGACTTTGTTAGTACATGTTTGTACTGACAAAGTCAGGTAAATATTTCTGACGATTACGTAACCGCTTATTACACACTTATATACTTTTATTTCACCTTAATCATGGTAATAAAATAAATACACAACCAAAATCATTGTCAACAATATACCCAAATTCCTTATGAGTCCGTCCCAAAGTTTGTCCCATCATTTTTGCCAGCCAAAGTTGTAGTCTGGAAATTAAGTACAAATTGAACTCTTCTGGCCATTGCACTAATTTACCCAACGCTTGAAATAGTGCGCATCTTTTTCCCACCAAAGTTGCAGTCTGGAAATTACATTAAAGTCGTGCGCTTCTGGCCATTGTACTACCTTGAAATAGCGCGCATTTTTTCCCAATATTCTTAATGGTAGACGGTACACTATTAAGAGATAAAACTGAAGTTCAAAATCGGATATATACTGTACTACTCGTCAAAAGTCAAGGGCCACTCTATTATATTCAATACACTTTTTTATAAGCGCATAGAATGATTAGCCCAATGGGCTGATCACCCGTTGGCTTGTCACACCGATTACGGAAACAACGGCAGATGGATCTATTTGTTGTTGCCCTAAAGACGCCGCTAGGCGTGATGGGAAACTACAACAGAGAAAATCAATCTGCTGTTGCCCTTAAGACGCCACAAGGCGTGATAGCCTCTGACTGCTTGGTCGGTCTTTGGCTAAGGACGGAAGAAGAAGAAGAAGATAGAATGATTAAATGAAGGAAGTTTTTAGTAAAAATGGGTACAATATCTTCCTCTGACAGTCCTCTATGCACGTTAAGCATAAAAATAACTCACCGACAACCATGGTGATCACGTGCAATTTGGTTTGCTGACCATAAATTCACATTTTTAATCTGTTTTTTCAAACTTCCGTCCAACCAAACAGGTGAAGTAATCGTGCTGATTGACATTCCACGTGCAATGGCGACTTTTCGTGAACAGAGTTCACTCTTATTTTGTTTTACAATCAGCAGACTTAGGGTAGTTTCATCACTTGCAAAAACCATGCCACCGAGAAGAAGTCTTTACACCTTACAAAGAATGAGGGCTATAGCGTGGGTTGAAAGTGGTTTATCTGTCCGTGAGGCTGCTAGACGGCTTGCAGTGTCACACTCTTCTATCCAAAGAATTTTGGAGAGATTTCAGGACACAGGAAGTATAGAGGATCGCCACAGGCCAGGTCGCCCTAGATGCACCATTAGACATGATGACCGGTACCTCTTGTTGTCAGCCCTGCGCCATCGAACAGTGACTTGTTCCACTCTAAGATGTCAGCTGAGACAAACTGTAAACGTTAATGTCAGTCAAAGCACCATTCGCAGACGTTTACATGAATTTGGACTGGCTGCTCGACGTCCTGCAGTCAGAATCCCTCTTACTCCTGCTCATCGCAGCAGAGCCCGTGTTGCTTGGTGTCGCTGTGACAGACGAACTCAGCTGACCCTGAATGACCCTGAAGTGTTGGATGATATAGTACGACCCTTTGTAACGACCCCTTCGTATAGCATCAGTGCCCCCGAATATTGTGGTAACTCTTCGTCAAACGGGATTTTTTTCACCTGGACTCATTAGCTATGCAACCGTTCCACACAGATGGTCAACACGTTTGCTGATTAATATGTGGACAGTTTATCTACCGTACATTCTGGTCATCGCATTGATTTAAGGAGAGGTTAAATCACGCCCACGGACATCTCTTGAGCAATCATATTCCCTGAAACGGGGGGCGCGAGTTTCCTGCCGGTATTTCGCATCTCGGTGTTAAACACGAAACCGATCGCAGTGGGAGCGAACGGGAAAGCCGACGCGCAAGCAGCGAGCGGAGATACGCCAGACCAGGGGCGGCTTCTCTCTTTAGTCTGGCGGTCAAATCCCCAAAAGTCTCATGGGATCTAAAAAGGTGTTAATTTTCTCATGTCCCACCAATCTTGCGTTTCAGCTAGATATATACAGACCACGTAGAAAGCCATGTTATCATTCGGTCGCCAGAGATTTAAGATTCACTAGCTGTAGTAGAAATTCTGCTAGATTTCCATCTGAATTGATGGCTACATTGGAGTGAGTTCTGTTTCTGTGCACGGTATAATATATTTGTTAAAGTGATCAGTGGTCTAGTGCTTTCATTTTATTTCACTGGATTTTGTGTTTATTTAAATCTATTAAATTAAACTCATCCCAAAAGTTCCAGTGGTAAAGTTAATGATATATCTATTATAATATTTCCCAAAAAATAATAGATGCTTTAATGTTAAAGTAACTTTTAAAGTTGCGAAGGAATTTATAATTAATACATTTAGTTACGTTCTATATATATAGAGGTGTATTTTAACCATTAGACTCGTGACGTGTTTTCTTAAATACATAATTAAATACGCGAGTGTATATAATAGCCTTAACGGTAAATTTATCGCGCGTTAGAATATTATTTGATTTTTGAGGTATGATTATGTTGTCATGGGTTTTCTATCTTTTTCTATAGAATGATCACCTTTGGAATCCCAGCATAAAGAAATCATGCAGAGAGTTTCAGACTCGGTTCTTAAACTTCCAGATCTATTGATGAAACATTTTTTAAATTTTATCTTGTGGCGGTCCGATGCGACCTAGCTATCATAATTACATGAAAGAAAGCCTACCCAAGAACATTTAAAATAAATCATCAAATTTAATTTCAATCTGTGAGATAAACTGGAAGATGAACAGTTGCCAGTAGCGATATTTTATTTACTGCTCTACTGTGAGAAAGTACCGATTTACCTGACTGTGACTGAGCCTAGTTTTTCCTCACTGGATTAAAAACTTTACCGGACAGTTGCTATCATCGCTCATTGAAGGAATTTTACCACCACTTCATTTTCACCCCTGTGTCGAACTGTGTCAGTGCCATGCCATAGACTCCTTTTTATATAATAAAACACAAGAACTCTTAGGCTTCAAGTCCGGCGATAAGTGGGAATATTTGCTATCAGCAAACAGTGCTACATCTGGGGCGGGACATCGAAGTACTAGACAGTTTCACATGTCTAGAGTGTAATTTCTGTTTATATAATTCCATGGATTGTCTGATGCTGCAATCGGTAAGTGTGAGTGAATATATGAGTGTGGATCCTCACGCGCGTGCATGAATGACAGAAGATTTTAATTTGTTTGAAAAACCATTTGTTAACTTGCCTACCGGGTAATACATTTTCAGTATACCCTTCATTGTTCCTTTAATTGGGATATTTTGTTAACGCTGTTTACCCCCCCCCCCCCTTTCATTTGCTTAGTAAAGGGAAACCCAATTAGGAATAACAGGATTTTTTTCTACCACCTATACCTAAGATTTGTAACCCCTCTTTCAGAGTAATTAACTTCACTGTTAGGTTACATTACCTATGTTCCTGATAACTATCTATCTTTGGACTGGGTTTATCTTTGTCTAATACAAGCGGGAAGGGCTTAGTCGATACCAATCTTCTTCACCCCCCCCCCCCCAACATTGTTATTTGCATTTTCTGTACTTATGATAATTTTATGTAACTCTTGATATTTGTTTGTGATTTGATTTTTAAGGTTAATAAACATCATAAACTTATGTAGTACTGTGTTGGAATACCCAAAGCCCAACATTTCCCCTGTTTGTTTAATATAGCTTGTATTCACGTGCGTCTGTGTGTTTGAAGCACCAAATCGGTGTGAGCGCAGATGTTTTTCTGGAAACTGGCAAATAATTGTTTGACCAGGAGAGTCTGAAGAGAAGATTGAGAGAAACGATTTGTCGTAAATAAGTCTGTCTTTACTCTCCCCAGCACTCTGTGAAGCAACTATTTACTCTCTACATTTTCTATCACTGAGCTTTTCACCACCATTCTCCACTCTAAACCGGACCACTATTTCTAAGACTGTTTCTGTCAAAATAAATTTACGACAGTCGCGAGCACATCCGATGGACAAGGCAACAATGGAGTCAAGTTCTCTAGACTGATGAATCTCGTTTTACTGTGTCATTCAATGATGGCAGGATTCGAGTTTGGAGACGACCAGGAGAGCGATTTACTGATGACACAATTCGAGAGGTGGATCGTTATGGTAGGGGTTCTGACATGGTCTAGTGAGGCTTCTACAGACACGGCAGGACCCCACTCTTCATCATCCAAGGCAACTTGACCGGCCCAAGATACCAGAACGAAATCTTGAGACCAATTGTTCAGCTGCTCTGGAGGCCACAGGTGGTAATGCCATCCTCCAAGATGATAACGCTCGACCCCATCGAGCTCGTGTGGTGAATGAGTTTATTCAGCAACATGGAATCATCAGGATGGCGTGGCCAGCTCATTCACTTGACCTTTCTCCGATTGAGCACCTCTAGGATGTCCTTGGTCGAAGATTGTCAACAAATCACCCCCTGCCAATGGATGTTGCACAGCTGACTGCATTTCTGCTTCAGGAATGGCAAGCTGTTCCTCAGGATACTCTTCGGACCCTTGTGGACTCGATGCGTCTACGCTGTCTTGAATGCCTTGCTGCAAACGGTGGTCATACCCGATTTTAAAATGCCTATTTGTCCAATATCTATTGTGTGACTTTTGAAAAGGTGGGTGACACACTTCACAGCTTCATTGCGTTTGAATGTGTGTTTCCATTTCTTTACGTGACATGTCAATTTGGTATTCAATAAATGCCGTTTTGACTGATACCAATTACGTTTATATCAGATTTGTTTTATGGTTTCAACCAAGGTTTTTCTAAGTGGCCCTTGACTTTTGACGAGTAGTATATTATGAATCACAGCAAGCCAGCGAGACGCTACAAGAAGCTAATGCATGCCGTGCTGTAGAGGCAGAAAGAAAAAGACTGTCGTCAATCGAAGCGGTCCACCGAAACGCAGGAAGACACGGCATTACGTCCGTCGAGCTACAGCTGTTGCTAAAAAGCAGAGATGTCATGCATCACATCGAGCAAACAGGTCGTCGGCAGACGCTGCTTTACGTAGTGTTGTGATGAATTTACCATGATACAACGTTAAAAACATGCTCGCCCATGCCCGCCTTTTCCTACCCGCCATTTAAAACTAACGAGTTAGAAGTGCAGACGAAACGTTTACCCTTTGTAGACGGGAGAGAAACGGAGGACACCAAAAGGAAAAATATGACTGAACACGTGTTTGAAGATCGCAAGGCTAAAAGACGCAATTGGTAGTAAAAGAAAAAAAAATTCACGTCACTAGTTGACAGAAGGTAAGGAAATGGACAAAAAAAACGACTTTAGCTCGTGTCAGAAACAGTCATTTCTTGGACTTTTACGATACTTGATTGTTATTTGAATTCAGCGGCAAACGCCGTGGAGAAGGTTCTCGAACATATTTCAAAAAAAAAACAACTAACCTTGAAAAAGTAACTTTTTCTTAATAATAATGTTAGGAATATAAAACCTAGCTAGTTTGATAGCCCGTCTTGAGCAGAGAAATAATATACTTTAAATTATACAGACGGATAGATAATAAGGAAGATATTGACAAAAGACTGTGTTGTTCATATCAGACGAGCGACTGCACTGTTAAAAAATGTCACTAAAGTTTCAAAATTTTCGTCCTTGAGACGCAATTGCAAAAATCGAGCTGTAATTAAAGAGAGGGGAAAGGGGGAGAATTGTAGCTAAAAATAACTTCGGAGGCAGAAGTGTGTAGGGTTTTGCATGGCGTTGGTCCAAGAACCAAGCGTGTTTTTTATGAAAAAACAAGTAGAGACAGACGGACCAACAGACAGTAATACATACTTGACTGAGAGCTGACTGAAATTGACTTTTGGTTGTAGATTTGAAAGTGAGGGGGGGGGGGTCTGTGATTGGATGAATGAAATAATATTAGCGGGACAGAGATGCGCATTTTTGCCATTCATTACAAGACTGTCCAGAGACACAGTGGTGTAGTACCTGTGGTGTTGTTTCCAGAAGATAATACATAATTTTAGTGGGACGCCATCAGATAGACAGCAGCTCAGCTGAGTTTTGCTAGCATTTAACTGTGTTCTCAATTCTGAATTCTGGTAAGAATGAAAGCAATTCTTTTGTACATTTTAATATTTCGAGTGATTGATACTGCCATATCATATAAAATGATTACGACAAGTAAGTGCTCGCTCTAGATCCCCAGCCCAAGTTCAGGGTCTAGAGACAAACAAAATATATGGACGCCTACTAAAACTATGGAGGCGGAGCTATTGTGAGATCAGTGGAACATATCACCTATCTTATTGAATAGAAGGAAACTATTGAACATATCTCAGATGCAAGGTAGTCTTGGGGAACTAGTACTATATGAAAACAACTGGGGTAAGATGTACTGTGTGGTCAGAGGAGATCTGACCCAGTCTGTGTGGTGTTGTTGTGTAGTGTTGTGTGCAGAA
>JAMPIV010009482.1:0-205903 GCA_024509875.1 Oreohelix idahoensis | reverse complement strand
CTCTCAAATACATTCAAAAGTTGGGTATTTATGGATGACTTTCTTCATGAAACGTGTTTCTGTAATGACTATTTCGTTTGTCAAAATTTCAAAACGGTCAATTTTTTCAGTATAAGGAGTTGCTATATCCGTCTATCTCGATAATGTTTACCACTACAACGTCTTTACTCATCCATATGTCTGTAATCTGTCACCATGATTTCGATAATGGACTGGCGCTCCTGGGTGAAACATAACACTGGGTCATTTCACGAAAATGACCTTGCAGTCAATCTGGTCTGATTTGCATCAAAACTCTCATGTAAACAAACACGACACAGTTGAATGGAAGGACTGTAAACATTGACTCAAAAAACCAAACACAATCAGAAGGTAGGAAAACAATGTGCCGGCAATCGAATAGTTTCACATAATTAGTACGCAACAACAAAGGTAGTTCAGTACTGCCAGAGAGGAAAAAGCGAAAGCGAACTCAAATTATGTGACAAGTACTACCAAAATTAAAGATACAAAAGGCCAAGAGGAGCTTTTGTGCGTTAGGAAATCTATGAACATCGAGAGAGAGATCGCGTCATCATCATAACCTTTCCAGACAGCCATCGAACATAGTCCTTCACAAATGTATGCCTCTTCTCCTACCCCCGTGCCATCAAGCTCAAAGTGCTATCCCCTGTTTTACTCACGCCTTTCATTTCTATCTACAGTTTTCTTCTCCATGTCTCCCTCTAATGCTTTTTTTTTTTGGTGTCTTCCAGAATAAGAGCTACCTTGCAAGTGCTGTCAACAGGTTTTCTTCAATGTGTGCTCCAATCCATTGCTAACAGTTTTTTCTCATTTTCTAGTTTCAGTGGCACTTGTCTGGTTTGTCATCAGTGATTTTGTCAAGGGGTACAGTTTTATTCCTACTTTCACTCATTAATGTCAGTCTGTAGCGGCTTGGTTGCTGGTTTTCGGTTTGTTCGGGCCATGTTTTTCAGAGCCATTCAATAGGGCTAACTTGACATTTGAGTTGACGATTCTGATTTCTGTGTTTGACCTGATTTCTCATGATACCCACAAATATTTCCCAAAGCAATTGAAAAGAGCTACTCCCCTACTCTTTTGCATTCTTAATTTGATTTCGCTGTCTATCCCTCCAACTCTGTCTATGTTGCTGCCACTTTTTGCAATTTTCTTGCAAGAGGCCCAGCTAGCTGCAAACGAAAACAAAGGCGAAAAAAAAAAAAACTGAAAAAAAAATGCTCATACTGTGGCGACGTGGTGTTTAGTTGGTTTTGTACATCTTAAAGCCAGTACACTACACAAAAAATGTAACGAGTCGGGTCATTTGAAAAAGATTTCGTTTGAGACCTTTCACTCTACTTGCCCCCCCCCCCCCCGAGTCCGGGGGGGGCACTTTCAACACACACGCTCTCTTCCCCACTGTGACTAAAAAAAGTGTGGAATGCATTAACACCACTTACTCTTCTATGTCACCACATACACAGTATCTTTCACGACGTTGAACCTTCCATTGTGTTATCTTTACCAGCACCTTTTCTGAACCTCCCTCTTGCAACCTCATCAAAGTAAAATAAATTGCTACATAAATCACCGTTGTAGGAGCACACAAAATACTTTGGGGACCGATTCTACAGTCTCACCTCTACGACATCTCTCGGTTGGGATCCACACCTGTAGCCATCCCACTTCATGGCCCTGATCACCATGGTGCCACTGACATCCAGGTGACAGCTTTCAGTTCCTGTTTCTGGGCCGCCAACAGTCGGTTCCGCCTTGAAAAACGGGTCATCCATCGTATGGATTGCTTTAAACCACCTGGTTTGAACACCCAGCATTCTTTTGTCTGAGGCGTCCCTTTTCTATCTAGTCCCATTTCTGTTATGATTTCAGTCACCCTTGATTTCCTCTAGTTATTTATTTATTTTTCATATATTTATATATATTGCCTTTTTAAAAAAAATAATATGTCTTTTCCCTCGCTCAATTTTCCAGTCCTTGTTTTCATTTATTTTTTATTTATGCTTTGAATTTACTATCCACTTCCAGTTTCCGGTTCAGTGGCAGACATTTTAAATTCGAACATGTGACACAGACATCAGGGAGATTTTTCTCTTATTTTTAAGTTTTATGTTTCCCATTTAATTCTCACCTTCTTTCTCTTCTGTTTTTTTGTGTTTCTCTGTCCCTGGCGAAGGCCTTGTGGCTGCGACGTAAGCTTTTTCTTGTCCTTTCTCCTAGTAAGACGTAATACAATTTGTTTGTTTGTTTTCATTCTACCATGCTTCCGGTTCCAGTATTGGCTCCATGCTCCGCTAGGAACAAATAGCGAGATTATGATAATTCACGCATTTATCTTCTAATCCACACTTACAACCAATCTCAGTAAACTAAAGCTTTGTGCGTTTTTTTTCTTTCAACCCTTTCACTCCCATGTCAACCTTTTTACTCTCAACGTCAACCTTGCCACTGTCATGTCAACCTTTTCGTTGTCACGTCGACCTTGTCACTGTCATGCCAACACTGTTTAGTTTTCACATACATAGGTGGACCACCCTTATATGCAGGGTGTCCGAGAATTATTCACAGAATTATGACGTTCAGCACCTTGAGCAGACACAAGTGTTCCAGATAAATGATACTGAATTTTGCAGCCTTCATCCAAGGAACAGTATTGGTCGCAGTCATTGAAAACAGTGCTGCTGCAAAATGCGTAGCGGGAACTGGTGTATTGGCTGGACATTGTAAATGTTGCAAAGTGTGACCACAAGGAGACGTATTGAAAAAAATGTATCCTGAGCTTTTCATTTTGAACTGGAATTTAAATGACCTATAAAAAACCCCATGGGTTAAGGTTGCAAATGTAGTATCATGTATCCGTAACACGCAAATCTGCTCAAGGCTATTGAACTTCATAATCCGGCGAATAATATATATATATATATATATATATATATATATATATATATATATATATATATATATATATATATATATATATATATATATATATATATATATATATATATATAATACAAATGCTACCAGTGAGAAGCAGCTTGGTCTGGTTTCTGTCAATTTCCATTCTTTAACACGTGTACAACTTTTTATACCAACACATAATAACAGTGAAAACAGCAGAAAATAATATACAAGAAAAACTTATTCAAGTAATAAAGACTCTCCAGTCGCACATTCATGAGGTCTTATTTACTGTCTTTTCAGCATGTCTAGTGAGCAGTCAGACATGTCCACCAAACACGGCCATGGGATTGTGCTCGCCAGTAGAGAGACGTTGCTTTGCAGACAGCGAGTGTTTCAACGGTAAATGTAATACTTTTCAATATCATCTTTCTTATCTTCACTACAACGTTATAGTGATGATAATCATCATCATCATCGTCGTCGCCATCGCCATCATTATCATCATCGTCATCATCATCATCGCCATCATCATCATCGTCGCCATAGTGGTCATCATCGTCATCGCATTCATCATCATCGTCGTCATCGGCATCGTCATCTTCGTCATATCATCGTCACCATCATAATCATAACCATCGTCACCATCATAATTATCATCATCATCATCATCATCATCATCATAATGGTCTTCATCATCATCATTATTGTCATCTTCATCATCATCGCCTTCACCAGCATTATCATCATCGCCATCGTCACAATCATCATCGTCATCATCATGACAGCTTAGCCAAAAGTATTCACACAAGTTACACAAAACGTTACGCTTTTATAACAAGCTACAGCATTCCTCAAACGGTGGACTAAATAGCAGTGTGAAATTTCTTGAAAAATTGAACAAGTAAAAAAACAAAACACAAGCATTAAGTGTCCGCTTTCATTACTTTTACCATATGTAACACTCATAAATTCAGTAACCTGGGAGGATGGAGCTGTCCGATCGCACCAAGTGTCGATGCTGTCTACGGCGAAAAGAAGCTCACACAACAAGCAGAAGAGATGAGAAAACGTCAAAAATATGCAGCTGAGGACTGTCACCTTAGGGGCGCTTTCTTCCCATAGTCAGTTATGACTGAATGGACTATTATTATTATACTATTATGGATCACCCAACAAAGAATAAATGTTCCTTACATTCTAATGCACAGAAAATAGAAAGCGGAGGTCCAGTTATCATTAATCAGTCACGTGTCATATCTGATTGAAAAAAAAATTGTGAACGATATGACGAATTACTTAATAATGATATCTGGTAGTCTAGTTTTATTCTATGAAATAGATGTTTTGGAACCATTTACTACCTGTTTTTTTTTAGTGCATGTGGTAAAAATAATATGTGGATCTCAAAAACGTGTGTTTTTCTTTTACCTCTTTTATGATTTTAAGTCATAATTGAATTTTAGTTATTGGATAGGGTTGTCACTTCTGTCTAGTAAAATATAAATGTGAATGAAATATACATGGATAAGTTTAAACGCGTAATGTAAAGCTCCCAAGAAACGTAGTCTTAATAAAACTGTTGTAACAACAAAAGTCTCGCTGACTTAGCTGTCTGTTGAAACATGCTACCGTAGTTTAATCGGTTCATTATCATTCACCAAGCGACGCCCGCCCCTTTAAATAAGAAACACAACCTATACTTGCAGTTCGTTATTTCTCTTACTTTAAAACCGTATTTTAACGGAGTTACTTATATTTTAATTTACATTGTTTTTATTATTATATAAATTGGGTAACCTCTACACCTCACGGTAGAAGGGGAACGACTAAGTAAGTAAATGGGGCAGTGTATTGCCGGTCAACACTCGTAAGATTAGAATGTACCAGGACAAAAAAATGCATGCCAAGTTTCAGCCGTCTACAATGAGTGGAACAAAGAGATTTTGAGCGTCAAAGATTTCAAATGCGACAACTACACAAAGATGAAGTGATCTCAATTAAGAGTTGTTAAAAAAAGTTACCTGGAGACCATAAATAAAAAATATTACAAAAATTATTTTAAACACAGGCTTTTAATGCCTTAAAAAGCCACAAATAATTTTTCAAGGAGTTTATAGCTTGCAGTCAAAACATGTAACATCAAATTGACAATAAGCGTGGGGCGCTTAAGTGCGTATTATATATTTTATCCATAAGTGTACAATGAAGTATAAAGCAGAAGTTAATTTAATGTAAAATCAGCGCCCCAGGCTTTTTGTCAATTTGATGTTACATTTTTTTGACTGCAAGCTATAAACACCTTGAAAAAATATTTGTGGCTTTTTATGGCATTAAAAGCCTGTGTGTAAATTTTTTTTTTTTTTTTTTTTCCTTCTATTTAGTGGTTTTTTTTTGTTGTTGCTTTTAAATTTAAGTCAAATGTAATCGATCCGCTAATGACATTATCAGTTTGCGATAAACGAGTCCAGAGCACAGGAGGCGGATTTCATTATTCAGTATATTACACGGAAAGTTAATATTTTTTTTTTTTCATTTCTTTTTTTACATTTTGATAAGAGTTGTACATTACATTTTTTTTAATGTAGTTGTCAATTGTGTGTATGTCTGTGCACGCGTGTGCGATAGTGTGTGCGATAGTGTGTGGGGGGGACAGGGGGGGGGGGGGGGGGGGGGGGGAGGAGAGAGTTTCAATATTTTTCTCAAGAGAATACACCTAGATTATTTGCTGTTATCACCCATTTCACTGATGATACATTCCCAAAAAAAAATTAATTGTTAACTATAATTTTATTCATTTTATTATTTTTATGATTGATTATTGCATTGTCATAGGAAATACACAACTATGAGAAGATTCAGAGCTATTGCTCGTCTGGAAGTGATTGAAAAATCGATTGCAAGATTTGAAGGTGACAAGAGAGTGACATACGCTGCAAGTTAAAGAAAAGACTGTAAAAAAGAAAATCATTGATCTATAAATTCGGAAAAATAAAAATAAAAATGCATCGGTCACGCTGAGCGTAATGCACAACGACAATAAGGAAAATTAAATGTTCAGAAGTGGAGACAAGGAAGATTGAAGAGTAAAAAGGTAAAGGTTATCCCATAGCAGAAACTACGCTTGGGGAGTGTCACGTAGGGTTTATATTCATTTAATTTCCTACATTTTCTTCCTATTTGTTCACCCAAATTCTCTCTTTTATTATCTCTGTATTTCATTTTTCCTGTATATTTTTCATCCATTCGTTTTGCGAATATTATTCTCATATAATTCGCAAACTTTACCTTTTTCCTTTCTCTTAAACTGAGAATCGCGCTAGGACGATATTACGTAGATGTCAGGGCTGCAGGGCGTCATAAGGCGTGATAAGTCGGTTCGCTGAACACAGGACGTAGCAAATCGTCTACATTCTCACCGAGCGCGCGAGCTTCTTCTCGGCATTAGTCCCGGTGAGGTGTGATACTTTACATCTGCACCGGTTAGTATCCAGACATTTGGCTGGAAAATCCCAAACTGACACGGCGCTCACTTGGGCAATGGAGTCAGGCTGTCTGGGATTTGAAACTGACACGCGTACATCGTGGTCAGTAGGTGACAGTTACGACACGCGTTAAGCGGACGTAAATGTTGGGAGTAGGGGAGATAATTTCGCTTGGCGAAATAAGTTTCGGCCCTTTGTCTGATTTTAAGATATTGGCCAAGTTTGAAACTTTAATTTCATTCTCGCTCATAGACTCCACAGTAGATAGGTCGCTCGAAAAAAAACAGAATAGCTGTTAGCGAAGATCTCAGTTTGTTTCGGCAATTTGTCGAACTTCTAGACTTCCAGAAATATTTTCAGCAATTTTATTCTTAAGTTGTGCGACTACCTGTAATTCTGTGGTTGAGGTAATTAATATGATAGATATATAGATTTTGTGAGTGTTAAAGTGTTAAATCGCTTAATTCATTTTTAGCCTATTTCTTTAGCGCAGAAGAGAGATAAAGTGGTAGGCTATTATATTTTCTAGGGAAGCATTCAGTGGAAAGCAGACTAAAAATTAAAATTTCTAGCTTATAACGGCAATTGTAGCTATTTATGAAATTTAATTTAACTGCTAATACTCAGTCGAGTGTATTTTTCTAAACTAACGTATAAACTCTAGAATCGAGCCTCATGAATGATGACGGGATACGCACGTGTTCCTAATTTATGAGGAATGCTGATTTTTAAATATAACTTACGTCACGGGAAGTTTAAATGATAAGCAAAGCTCTCTGCTTGCAAGTTTAAATGTAAGTTTTAACCAGTACAGATTCTGTTTATTATATTATATGTGTTATTTTTCCTCCACACAGTGAAAGTTTTGGGGTGACCCTAACTTTACCAGCACCTAGTAGTAGTTTCCATACTTGTGAAGAAATAGACAGTCCTTATTTTGAACCACGTGGGTTTTCTCAAGTAACACTGATCTGACGGTGCAAGTTAGACAGAAATACTAATATCCCTATAACGGGTTTTCAAAGACTGTAATGATAAATACTGGACCTTGGAGCCAGCACTTAATTTCTTCTAGAAACTCTATATAATTTGCTGCCTGGTGGCGTGAATATTAACAATCATTTCCCGACTAGATTATATCTTGTGGACAAATCTGTGGTGTGACTAAAGTGAATCCTATACTGAGGGAAGGCACCGACCTGACATTCATCATTTTTTTTTAGAAACCTACGCTATTGACACTGTGCTCTGTTAACTCCCGCGCCTGGAATAATTGTTAGGTGACTTAATCAGACATTTGAACAAATTTGCATACCCAAGTAGTCGTTCCCGGAGACTCCAAGTTAAACAGGTCTTTTGGAACTGGGGACTTCTTGGCAGTAGACTGCATTTTTTGAGTCTGTGTGAAAATCTAAAATCAATGTGTTCCAAGAGGCAGCAAGCAAAGTCGTGAGTACTAGTGTGAGAAGCCATGGCGGAATGAATGAGTGTACGCTGGTTTGAGTGATATTTTTCACTATTATATCTTTGACACCCTGTTGCTGTCCTATTTGTTTTTTTTTTTTCAATCTGCATAATTTGTTGCTAAGGCTAGAGTTCTTGTGTTTTTGTCTTAGGTTAAATCAGATTTTTTTTTTCAAACTCTGTGCATATAATTACGAGATAAAACAAAGAAAAACTCTTAGACTCAAACCCTATGTATCTGTGACTCTGGCGCCATCATCTGTTCTCTTAACGGGGCCGGGCTAAACCTAGAGTTAACACTATAACGGGGCTATCATCCTTGCAACATTTCCTTGATTTTTTATGACTATGTGTATATGTATTTTCCTTGATGTACTTTCTTTGATGTTGTGAGCCGATTTTTTCCTGATATTAAAATCGCTCTTGAACTAAACAATCGTGTTTGGTCAGCTCGTTCTAGATAATATATATATCATTGTTATAGTTTTCCCACGTCTGTGTGTTTACCTGTCGTCACGTGTATGTGCGTGCCTGTGAGTGATAGAAATATACGTAATATGTATATTGGTGTAGTCTGTCTGACGCTGTAACGACTGTTGTAGAAGATAGGTGAGAGAGAGAAGAATTCTTTTCGCTTTCAGAGACAGCCACTATATCAAATCTATCATCTCACGTGTGTGGAAATTCTATTACCTTTCACTAACTCTCACTGAGTCTATCACCTATTCAAACCTATTCAGAAGGGACCAAACCTAGTCTTAATTCTCCTATCGGAAATCTACGACAAATGAGGGCTCGTTTCCGGTCTTTGAACTTAGAATAGGAAGACGAGTACGACAAATGGGGACTCGTTTCCGGTCTTTGAACTTAGAATAGGAAGACGAGTACGACAAACGTGGACTCGTCTATCTGGATTTTGAACTTAAGATTCTGTATTCTGATATAGAGTAAGAGTGTGATGTCTTGTGAGTTGTTATATCTTTAAATAATTACCCCCTAGACTAGCGATCTGTTTACGGGCGTGCTGACCACACAAACTAATAAGTTTTTTTTTTCCACAGCATCTTTGAATAATATACATTTTGGTTACAGGTTGATTTTGTCGGGATATATGTTAACTGCTGATTGTAATACTAAATGCTGGTAAAGTGGTGAGTGTATAACATTCACTGGGTACTGAGGCAGAACGGCGTTTGAACTAAGTTAAGGAGTGTGTTTCGGACTTTTTTGTCCAGATTAATTCCCTCCCTTACCCGATCTGACTTCAGGGGCGAACTTATAGTGGATTTTTAAAAATTAAGGGATTATTTTTCTCTTTAATTTTTGCAATATTCTTTTGCTTTTCCACTGTAGCAACTTATTTTTCAGTTGTAATCTTAACTACCATTTATTTGGCGTAGTCGTGTTTTGCATTGAGTGCTTTATTGCCGATAATAGCAGCGATAGTTAGATTTTTTTTTTGGAGGAGGTATCCCAGGGTTAAATATATCATCTTTTGATTTTTGGTAAATTTTTTTCTCGTAAGTGGTAGGAACCAGTGTATCCTTTTTCCTATTTTCGATCTCCACGTGTCTCAGTCACTGACATAATATGGCCGAGAGGGCAAAGCTTAGACAACTCCTCAGGGACGAAGCGAGAGAGGAGGGACTGGAAGGAGAGGAAGCGAAAGCTTTTGTCAGGGACGAACTTGAGAGATATGATGCGGAGAGGAAAGCAGCTGAAGCTAAAGAGGAAAAAGAAGCAGCGGAGAGGAAAGAAGCGGAAGACCGGCTATTACAGCAGAAGAAGATGGACGAGGAAATGGAAATTCGCAGGATGCAGCATGAGGAAAGAGAGAAGGAGAAGCAGAGACAACATGAGGAAAGAGAGAAGGAAAGACAGCAGGAGGAAAGAGAGAAGGAGAGACAGCATTTGGAAAGAGAAAATGAGCAACGACGACAGCATGAGTTGGCTCTTAAGGCTCTAGAAGTCCAAAGTCTTGGCGCTGCCTCTACCTCCAGCAATGGAGAGTCTTCTCCTCATTCTTCCTTAACTGACCCTGCTAACACTCAATCTCTTCAACTAAATGCTATGTCTTTCACTCTTGAATCTTTTCCTTGTCCAAATGAGAAGATTGACACATGGTTAGAAAAATTTGAGAAAATTGCAACTCTGTACGGGTTAGAGAGGTCGCGTTGGAATATGAAACTTTCCCAGGCCCTAAAAGGTTCTGCTTATGATGTTTATTCTAAGCTGGAAAGTAGCCAACAAGACGACTACGATGTGTTGAAGAAAGCGTTACTGGAGCGCTTTGAAATGAACGCTCGCAAGTTTTTGCAACTGTTTCGCAACAGCCGGAAAGAGAATTCTGAAACTTTTCACCAGTTCTCATCTCGTCTTAAGGGATATCTAACAAAGTGCCTTGAGCTTTCGCAGCTCCCCTCTACCTATGAAGGTCTTGAGGAACTTGTTCTAACTGAACAAATAAAGAACACTTTGTCTGCTGATACCCGGAGATTTCTCGCTGAGCAGGGGGCAGAAAAACTTGAAGACATTTTGGAAAAGTCTGAGCGTTATCACAATGCGCTGGCTGAACTACCGGCCACAAAGCGGAAACCGACAGAGGAGCATTTTCGAAAACATAACCTAGAGCAATCTTCTCAGGCTTCTAACCAAAACAACCACAGAGAAACTGGACCTCAAAACCCCCCTCCTGAAAAATCCAAGTTCTACAAGAACAAGTACCCCAACCACCCCAAACAGTCTGATCAACCCGACCGCCCTACATGGCAGCGTAGCCAGAAAGGACAAGGTGGCAAAGGGAGAACCCCTGAGCACGGGACATATGATCAGACCGAGCACACCGAGCCTAAACGCATCGGATGCTTATTGACAGTCTCGCAAGGCGGAATTATTGACAGTGATTCCCAACCTGTTGGGGATACACCCTCAACGCGAGGTTCTGTTATTTTGAACGGTTCTCAAACTTCTTGCTTATTTGACACGGGGCTTTCTTATGATTGCATTGTTGCCAGAAAGCTGGTTAAACCCGGTCAAGAGACAGGAGAGACCGTCAAACTTTGTGGAGTTCGTAAGAGTGATGCACCTACAGCGCTTCCCATCGCATTGGTGGAGATACACTCTGACTTTGTCAGAGGTGTGATCAAAGCGGCTGTTATGGATGATCCCATCTACCCAGTCATACTTGGCGGGAGATACGTGTGTATTGGGAAACCGGAAGAGCCGATTGTGGCAGCAGTAACTACAAGAGGGCAAACCAAGAAGGAACGGGAGCCTGCGCCAAATTTGTTACCTATGGAACTTAAAGAAGCGCAATACAAGGACCCTACTTTGGCACCCTGCTTTAGGAAACTGCCCATGGCTAAGGAACCCAAACAGCACGGGGACATTTTTTCTGAGGATGGCGTACTTTATCGGAGAACGGGCAAGCCTGACCAAGGTTACAACCAGCTCCTAGTACCGAAACAGTACAGAAGCCAAATCCTAGAAATGGGGCACTCTCTTCCCTTTAGCGGACATATGGGACAGAACGCCACAAACCAACGTATAACCACTCATTATTGGTGGCCAGGAGTGAATACTGATATTATCAGATATGTCAAATCCTGTGCCCAGTGCCAACGTGTGCCACCCAAGCAACGGGCACCCCCAGTCCACATGGGTGAAATGCCAATAATGGGAACACCATTCGAACGGGTTGTGATCGACATTTTAGGGCCTTTCGAAAGGACTAAAAGAAGGAACAGGTTCATCCTGACCTTAGTCGATACATGCACTTTATGGGCAGAAGCTATCCCGCTAACATGCGCAGATGCCAAGCATGTCGCAGAAGCCCTCGTGCAGATTTTCACTCGGTTGGGATTCCCTCAGCAAGTGTTGACGGATAATGGATCTCCATACCGAAACCTGTTGATGGATGAGATCGTTAAGATCTTGAGGACCCAACACATCCACACTAAGCCATATACTCCGGCGGGAAATGGGCTCGTGGAACGTGCTAATGGAAACCTCACCATGATGCTAAGTAAGCTGGCACAAGTGAAACCTGAAGATTGGGATCTCTGTATTCCTGCAGCATTATTTGGCTACAGAGAATCTCCTCATACTTCCACAGGATTTCCGCCAGCTACACTCTTATTTGGCAGACCCATTAAGGGCCCGCTTGAAGCCTTACTTCAGTCTCTGACAGACGAGAAGGCGGATGAGACAGTCGTCTCAGCAAGTAAATATGTGTCGGTTTTAAAGGAACGGTTGAAACTAGGGTGGGACCTAGCAACGACTAACTTTAAGCGAGCACGCACCAAGCACGCTAACCGATACAGGAAAGTCGCGGAAGAGAGAGAACTGGAAGCAGGAGAGAAAGTTTTGGTGTTGCTCCCTACCGAGAACAACCAACTGAAGATCGGATGGCAAGGGCCGTTTACCGTCCTGAAAAAGATTTCTAAGGCTAACTACCAGATCTCTATTGAAGGAAAGGAGAAGGTTTTCCATTTAAATCTCTTAAAGAGATACTTGGAAAAACCAGTGCCAACCTCCGACCATCTCCTGACGATCGCCAAAACTGACGAAGATGATGATAGTGGCAGGGATATTCCACCGCTATCACAGGAAATCTTTCAAAAATGTCAGAAGCGGCGACGCTCTTTCAAGCGCGCATATGAGACATTCCAGGGGAAGGAAACTTTGAGGAGTGGACTTGAGTAGGAATTGGACAGAGATGGAGGGGGAAGAGGAGAGGGAAGAAGACAGACACCCCGAAGCTACGGTTATAGGAAATTAAACTCCATAACGTAGACATGGAGTGCTTCCATATCTTAAAGGGGGGAGGCTCTGTCACGTAGGGTTTATATTCATTTAATTTCCTACATTTTCTTCCTATTTGTTCACCCAAATTCTCTCTCTTTTATTATCTCTGTATTTCATTTTTCCTGTATATTTTTCATCCATTCGTTTTGCGAATATTATTCTCATATAATTCGCAAACTTTACCTTTTTCCTTTCTCTTAAACTGAGAATCGCGCTAGGACGATATTACGTAGATGTCAGGGCTGCAGGGCGTCATAAGGCGTGATAAGTCGGTTCGCTGAACACAGGACGTAGCAAATCGTCTACATTCTCACCGAGCGCGCGAGCTTCTTCTCGGCATTAGTCCCGGTGAGGTGTGATACTTTACATCTGCACCGGGCAGTATCCAGACATTTGGCTGGAAAAATCCCAAACTGACACGGCGCTCACTTGGGCAATGGAGTCAGGCTGTCTGGGATTTGAAACTGACACGCGTACATCGTGGTCAGTAGGTGACAGTTACGACACGCGTTAAGCGGACGTAAATGTTGGGAGTAGGGGAGATAATTTCGCTTGGCGAAATAAGTTTCGGCCCTTTGTCTGATTTTAAGATATTGGCCAAGTTTGAAACTTTAATTTCATTCTCGCTCATAGACTCCACAGTAGATAGGTCGCTCGAAAAACAGAATAGCTGTTAGCGAAGATCTCAGTTTGTTTCGGCAATTTGTCGAACTTCTAGACTTCCAGAAATATTTTCAGCAATTTTATTCTTAAGTTGTGCGACTACCTGTAATTCTGTGGTTGAGGTAATTAATATGATAGATATATAGATTTTGTGAGTGTTAAAGTGTTAAATCGCTTAATTCATTTTTAATCTATTTCTTTAGCGCAGAAGAGAAATAAAGTGGTAGGCTATTATATTTTCTAGGGAAGCATTCAGTGGAAAGCAGACTAAAAATTAAATTTCTAGCTTATAACGGCAAGTGTAGCTATTTATAAATTTAATTTAACTGCTAATACTCAGTCGAGTGTATTTTTCTAAACTAACGTATAAACTCTAGAATCCAGCCTCATGAATGATGACGGGATACGCACGTGTTCCTAATTTATGAGGAATGCTGATTTTTAAATATAACTTACGTCACGGGAAGTTTAAATGATAAGCAAAGCTCTCTGCTTGCAAGTTTAAATGTAAGTTTTAACCAGTACAGATTCTGTTTATTATATTATATGTGTTATTTTTCCTCCACACAGTGAAAGTTTTGGGGTGACCCTAACTTTACCAGCACCTAGTAGTAGTTTCCATACTTGTGAAGAAATAGACAGTCCTTATTTTGAACCACGTGGGTTTTCTCAAGTAACACTGATCTGACGGTGCAAGTTAGACAGAAATACTAATATCCCTATAACGGGTTTTCAAAGACTGTAATGATAAATACTGGACCTTGGAGCCAGCACTTAATTTCTTCTAGAAACTCTATATAAATTTGCTGCCTGGTGGCGTGAATATTAACAATCATTTCCCGACTAGATTATATCTTGTGGACAAATCTGTGGTGTGACTAAAGTGAATCCTATACTGAGGGAAGGCACCGACCTGACATTCATCATTTTTTTTTTTGAAACCTACGCTATTGACACTGTGCTCTGTTAACTCCCGCGCCTGGAATAATTGTTAGGTGACTTAATCAGACATTTGAACAAATTTGCATACCCAAGTAGTCGTTCCCGGAGACTCCAAGTTAAACAGGTCTTTTGGAACTGGGGACTTCTTGGCAGTAGACTGCATTTTTTGAGTCTGTGTGAAAATCTAAAATCAATGTGTTCCAAGAGGCAGCAAGCAAAGTCGTGAGTACTAGTGTGAGAAGCCATGGCGGAATGAATGAGTGTACGCTGGTTTGAGTGATATTTTTCACTATTATATCTTTGACACCCTGTTGCTGTCCTATTTGTTTTTTTTCAATCTGCATAATTTGTTGCTAAGGCTAGAGTTCTTGTGTTTTTGTCTTAGGTTAAATCAGATTTTTTTCAAACTCTGTGCATATAATTACGAGATAAAACAAAGAAAAACTCTTAGACTCAAACCCTATGTATCTGTGACTCGGGCGCCATCATCTGTTCTCTTAACGGGGCCGGGCTAAACCTAGAGTTAACACTATAACGGGGCTATCATCCTTGCAACATTTCCTTGATTTTTTATGACTATGTGTATATGTATTTTCCTTGATGTACTTTCTTTGATGTTGTGAGCCGATTTTTTCCTGATATTAAAATCGCTCTTGAACTAAACAATCGTGTTTGGTCAGCTCGTTCTAGATAATATATATATCATTGTTATAGTTTTCCCACGTCTGTGTGTTTACCTGTCGTCACGTGTATGTGCGTGCCTGTGAGTGATAGAAATATACGTAATATGTATATTGGTGTAGTCTGTCTGACGCTGTAACGACTGTTGTAGAAGATAGGTGAGAGAGAGAAGAATTCTTTTCGCTTTCAGAGACAGCCACTATATCAAATCTATCATCTCACGTGTGTGGAAATTCTATTACCTTTCACTAACTCTCACTGAGTCTATCACCTATTCAAACCTATTCAGAAGGGACCAAACCTAGTCTTAATCCTCCTATCGGAAATCTACGACAGGGAGTGAAGTGTTAGAGACATCACAATAATAAGTCCTGCGTTATGAGGGAGGAGGGTACCACTTCCCTGAATCGCTGCCTTTGCCACCCCTAACTCAAGAACAAAGTTGTATACCCATTAACAGCTAGGTAAACTGGAGCGTGACGCTACCAGATTCAGATCACGGATCCCAGTAACTGTACCGCAAGAGGAAAGCGCTCTAACCGCTTAGCAAAGAGAACTTAGGAGTACAGTATTTGGAGAAAAGTTGCTGACAATAGACCTGAGACAAAGCAGGCTCACATCAGGGAACTCAAAAACAAATCGAAGGAGGGCTGAAGTGCGTGACAGTAGACTTGGGGCTGCCATATTGACCATAAAACCGGGCGTATCACGTTGGAATTTTTATTATTTTTATTTCAAGACAGCCTCAGTGTTTGTCGGGCGTTATCAATTTTGACAAAGCTCGAAACGGGGTTGATGTTAGGTTACGGCTGTAAAATAATGTAAATTTCGATAGCCAGTATGGCAAAATGGGGCAACATGGCAGCGTTGTCTACTGTCGTCATCACATACCCCAAGTAGAAACCGTTTCTGTGGTATTGAGCGAAAAGATGAGCTAATGTCAAAGGCAGGCAAAGACTACTGGTTGTTCACAAATTAAAATAGAAACAAACGAAGTGGAAAACCCGAAGTCTGTTAACATAAGTGGGCATGTTGCAGTAAACTTAACGCTTCTGCGATGTCTAGTTATCCACTTCTTTATGTTTTACGAGTAGAAAAAAAGAACTACGTAATAGCACCACTACTTGTGACATTCACAGAATCACAACGGAAGTAAAATATAAAAGGCAACACAACAGTGCGTAATTAAATAGAAACTTAAAGACAATTACAGCCTGTTAAAAAACTGGATGATCCTAGGCTATTATTATTTAAGCAATGTAATTGTTCATATTGCTCGAAGCTGCATATAATTTTTGTTCATAAGGAAATTTAACAAGTACTGTAATTTAATATTCTGCAAGCATGACCCTGACTAACCGGTACTCCTGGTCTATGTCTTATTCCATCCAAGGGCACTTTTGGTTTATGCATCCCCTTCCCATAACGCTCCCATAACAAACACTGATAACATCCAAATCAGTGCTTTAATGCGCCAAACACATATTATCTCACTACACGTTAATACCACTAGCATCATCATTCTTATCATTCAACTCGTGTTTCATTGTCAAAACTTGCCTTCTATAAACCTCTTTGCAGGAGAAATTTGCTGCCCTGAAGCTTGTAGTCGATCGTGTAAGCCAAGGTATAGAGGTCGAGCGTCGGCCAACAGTGCCGCCCCAGATCTACTGAACGATCCTAGGGTCTATGTTGGTAAGTGGCTGATGCTTGATCACAAGCTGTTACACAATCATTCATTTACTATCATCCAGCTACCTGCCCAACATAGGCCTTCAATAAATTTACTCCAAGATTTCATGTTTTGTGCTGTCCTTTCACTGTCTGTCGATGTCTTATTAAAAATGTCCTTCATGTCTGTCTTCAGTTCCTTTCTCCATGTTTTTGTTGGTCTCCTTGTTTCTTTTGCCCTAAACAAGTACTGTGCTATTAACTAGTTTTCTCAATAAACCTCTCCTACCAAACCCTGCGTCTTCTCACCTTTCGTTGCGATGATAGGAAACTCTTTACAGAGCAATACAACAGGAGGCAATCTGATCATCAGAAGCAGTTCCTCCCATCCGACAATTGTTTCGGCCCAGTATTCCCCTTTACACTCTACGGGGGGCGGGCCCACTTGGGTCATGACTCCCAAGTGTCTCAGCCTCCTGTTGTCTTGTATCGAAAATGAACCCATTTCACTTTGGTAGCAACTTTAAAATCCACAACTCCGCCAGCCGTGGAGGCAATTGTGAAAGTAACAAAGAGAAGACAAATTACTCCGTTCGTTCCGTCGCACACAACTAGGGGCACACCTGCGCGAAGCCGACGAGGCTAGCCACTGCGCGCTAGCAACTGAAATTCTGTGCCTAACACCTCTTATAATATACACCGCCTATTGCTTGTCAGTGACAACCCTTTCATCAGTGCAATAAAAAACCTCAACGTACTGTGGACTTAGAAAATTTCGTGGTGTTTTCTGTATCGCAGAGCTTACTGTCCAGATTTTCATAGCCCATTGCGGTTGTTCCACAGCCAGCACGATGCTTTTTCTGCAGTTTCACTAAGCCTCTTCAGTGCCCTTGTTCTCGACTATCCCTCAGCCCCAACAGTTTCAATAAATCATACACTGATGCAGCCACGAGCCCTCTTGCGCCCACCTCAACAGCCATGACCCTTGCAGTGAATCCATCGTGTCTCAGATCCGCGGCCAGATCATTAAACTTGGCCGCTTAGAACGAATGTTGCTCGTCCAATCTGGATTCAAATGGCACGGTCAGTTCAATCAGTATAACATGAAGCGAGTGTGAAGATTAGGTCTTGAGTACTTCGATTTGCTCGGAATCCACACTGGACTTCATCCAATTGTGGCTCAGCTAGGCGTCTGAGTCTCTGCTCTAGGATTCTAGAGTAGATTTTACCAGGGACACTGAGAATGGATATGCCCCTATGGTTTCCACATTGTCGATTGTCACCCTTTTTGACAATCGGAGTTATGATGGCAATCTCCCAATACTTTGGTATGGTCTTGTTGCACCACGCTGCCTGTAGGACCCTTAAGGGTAATAGGTCGCCTGCTGCTCCCATGTATTTAACCATTTCTGGTGTTATACCATCATGCCCTGCTGCTTGCCCATCTTGATTTTCTCCAGTGCTGCCTTCAGTTCTTCCATCTTTATATCATCTCCACCACCATTGGTTTTCTCTTCTGTGCTAGTGGTCATCATTTCTGATGCTTGACCATGCTCACCATCAAGCAGTTCTGAGAAATATTCTTTCCATCTTTCCATTACTTCCTTCGGGGCAGTAAGTAATTTGCCTTGCTTGTCCTTTATAAATTTAAGAGGGCATTATTTTTCCTTCATGTCCTTTAGGGTCTTATTGAACAATTTCTGGTTTTCTTGCACTTCTTTTTCTAGCTTTTCTTCAAATTCTTTCCAGGACTTCTGGGTTTTGCAGCTAGCATCTTGTTCTTTGCTTCTGTTCTAAGTATCAAATATTCTCTATATTTCGCTATTTGTCCTGCTGTGTTTTTAGCTCCTAGTATTGTTTCAATTACATTTTCTCTTTGACTTCCTCTGTCCACCAAGGTGTCCTCTTTCTCTTGTTCCCATGTCGGACTTCACCACATGATTCTGCAGCAGTTGTCTTTATGATGTCCTTGAATTTAAGCCAGAGGGTTTCCAAGTCATCAGGTTGTTCTTCTGTGTTTTTCACCGCTGTGGCAATAAGCCCTGATATCTGGTCTTAATTTCTGGCTCTCAGCTTGTAGGTCTTAATGCTCATTTCTCCCGTTCGTTTACTTAGTTTCTTGCGTGATGTTGGGCAGTTCTTAGGCCGATCAACTGTTTCAGTTGTTCTTTTGATTGTTAACAGGTAGTGATCCCTTCCATTATCTGGCCCCCTCCAGACTCTAGCATCCCGAACATACTTGAATGAGCTCCTCCTAACTATGGCATAGTCGATCACTCTCTTCTCATTCCTTGTTGGTTCACATCTAGTGCATGGATGTATTCGCTTATGGGGGAACTTTGTGTTTGTAATGATCAGATTCTGCTCACTGCAGCATCTAAGGAGTCGCTTTCCATTGTCATTGAGAGTATCTTCTCCATATCTTCCGATAACTCCACCCCATCTTAAGAGGCTCAAACAAGTCCGGACCAATACATTAATTCTGATTTAATTCTTAACTCTGGCAGGTCTAGTTGTCTCTTGACGAGTTGAATTTCACAGTGCTTTCAACCGACTAAAATGTCAGGTCATATTGCAACTTTCGTCCCACGCGCGTTGTTTTTACTAATAGACCAAGATCCAGTAAGAAATGTTGTTATGTTTACATCTCGAATGCCGGCCAATAGTTACAATCATGCGTGGTTTGATGGCGTCTCTCCAAAAACTTTCCTCATAGGAAAATTCTACATGTTATGTAAACGGTCATTTTCCGTATAATGAGTTGTTATATCCGTCGATTCGTGGTAATGTTTGCACTACAACTCCCTACATTATCACAAATAATGTCCTTGTAACACTTCTTTGCGGAAGTTATTACAACATTCCGTCTTTCAGGTGCATGTCTGTGTTACCGTCATTTTCGACGGTGAAAAAAACACCAACCTAATGTATGTTTGGTTTAATGTAATCAAAGAGAGATAAACGTTTATTATCTCTCGGTGACAAGTTTGACTGATGATTATCTTCTCCTGTCTTATGTTGCCCTGTCTTAGACATGTCTTAGAGTTGACATGTCTTAATTCTATTTATAGGATCATACGGTGTATCTTTGTCACCCGTTTGGTCGGAAACTCCTGGTCTGGGTTTGCCTCGATCTGGTCCGTGCTCTTTGGGCATGCGCGGGGTCTTAGCGGCAAAAGCCGGGAGACCGATATTCAGAGAGTGCGTACCTGTGGCTTAGAACGGATGTCCCGATCCGTAGATTCCTCTCTGCCAAGTTTTCGATAGGGAGTGGAAATTCTGGGAATGGCCGTTTGGCATTCTTCCGTCCCTGAGTGTTTTCTTTATGCCAGTATTGGCTGTATTGTGTTACTTAAGAGTGTCAGGATTCTTTAAAAAGGTAACTGAAAAACGCTATTCGATCTTTTCGTCTCGTTTAGATCTTACAGGTACGTTTATCGCTGATGGCGGCATAGTGAGCGAAGCTCACAAGAAGTTATTATACTGCACTCCAGTATGACTTCATATCTACAAGACTAGGTCTAGTTGACCTGTTACACACATAAGCCTAGGAATCATCTTTATGGATCCGCAATGCAGGCGGAATATGATTTGGCAGAAAATATATATTCAATCTCAGGAGCCTGTGTGAACTGAGAGTGACCTGTTTATCGAGGCCCGCGACCTGCGGCCTGATTTCGTTGTCACCATATCTATTCTTCACCAGAATGAAGTATCTGGCATGTGAAGCCAGTCTGAAGTCTTTTTGCTAATTGTAGGACAATGGCATTGACTTTGTTTATATAGATGATATCGCCCGTACTACGCAATATATTTGCTAGGGCTTACCTGACGGGGCTCAGTCAGGGGTTAGAGCTATTGCATAAACTGTAAACACTGATAAAGACATTGTTACATGTCTAGGATCTGTGATGGTTGAAGCTGACCTTTTTAACTACACATATTATGTACCCGATTGTATACTATTGACTGTTTCGTTCATCATCATCGTATTATCGTACGTCACAAATAAATATTGTAAACGTCAACAGCATTCCCTACTTCACTGACTTCTACTTGTGGTTGTGTGAATTAATGTGAAGACGTCCAAGAGCCTATACGGCCTTCGTGTTATCAGCACTGTTATCTACACACTTACACCATCAACCATATTGTCATACAAGTATTACACGTCTCAATCTGCAGGAATACTGACATTATGTATGTGTCTACTAAACCCTGGCGACACCTCACGCTAGTGACCTTGATTCCTTGCTACTATTTGGTACTGCCCAGGACAACATGACACGCTCAACGTACTACCATTCATAACACAGAAAACAGTACGTTACATCAGTACATTTACATTGAGCAACCTTATACATCTCCAGTCTCCGTGCAATCCAACTTTACTTCTACTGTCAAACAGACTTCAACAGTCTGTAATATGTCCGCAGACGGGTAATTTATCTCCCCGTCCTTGTGCAAACACCGACCCTCGTGTAAACATCTGGGCTCTGACCCTTCACGAGAGTAATTAGTGAAACACAGAAGCAATATCAGCGCTAAATAAACTGGCTGGGCGTACGTTGAGTTAATCCGGCGCGGCCAGGGTTTAGTACACGTGAATTTTACCAACATGACTGTCGGTCAATATTGCATCACCTGTCTACTCTCTCAGCAGGGATGGTCAGGTAAACAGACGACGAATTATTATATAGAAGAACTGCAAACAATGACTCTAAAATAACAATACTGCCGGAAAGGAAAAGAGAGCAACCCCAATTATGTGAGACTTACGTTGAAATCTATTATTCACCAGATTTTCTAATCGTGGCAAATGAAGCTGCCGTTTATGTCTGCTATTTGGTGAATGCTGCTAACGAGATACAGAAAAGTTGCTCTTGTGCTGATGTTGTTAAGATGTGGTGGCACTTGGCGCTGGTAATCTAATCTATGCAAAAGCAGCGACAGGACAAGAAAATTGCCTACGATGAAATAAGAAAGCCTTCGTCGGAGACATACAAACAAACCGAAACAAAGAAACATAAATAAAAAGGTGACAGTGCGAAGACGATGTGTGAAGAAGAATAAGAATTCATGTGTAATGTTGTCGTCACTCTCTCTGGCCTACTTTCACACACGTTCCGCAGTCACACAAAAACTCTCTTGATGACAGGGGTCCCACTTTTATTAATGAAACCATATCAGGTAGTATATGAATCATACAATAAACAATGTTGTCCACAAGTTTACTTTGTAGGTAATACCTATACAACACCATATAACCAAGCTATTTAGGTATTCTCTACGTAATACCATATAACCCAGCACAGACTGCTGGACTCTCTGAAATAAAATGAATTAAAATAAACTAGCATGGTACTAATGGACAAACATCATCTACGTAATAATACATACATATGTGTGAAAATATGCCAGTACATGCACTTAAATGACCATGTGTGTGCGTGTGTGTGTGTGTGTTCATGCAGGTCTGCGTATATGTGTAATCATACAATAAACATATCTCAGTCAACAATAATGCCTTCATACTCATGCTAAATACTAACTACATCATCACGCGAGAGAAAACTTAAATGAAGCACTTCTATCTATGATGAAAGATTCCACACAGCGCACTGGTCTAAATGACATCAATTTATCAGTATCTTAGAGGCCTAGCTGCTCTAAAGAACAAGCAGATATATATACTCTATTCTTACAGCTCTATACTAAATGTACTAGGCATAGGCTACTCACGGAGCTAGAGGGTACGCTAATCTTTCTCTCACAATAACCACTGATGTAAAATTAACCACACTTACGGCTCACAAGAATGCAATATAACTATTACTTAACACTACACAAATAATAATAATGGTAATAAGTACACACTTGTATACAGCGCAGTGCGACACTAGAATTCCTCTTATAAATGCACTTAATACTTTACACATTGAACACAGTCTCACTGTTGAAAATAGCGGAGATATACGTGAAATTACACTTAAATACACATAAATCGCCAGTCAGCTTCTATCTAGCTATAGATAGACAAACGCTACAAAGCTTTAACTTCTAAACCTGAAAGTCTAATATTACTAAATCTAAAGTATTATAAAAATGTACTTATATGCAAGCATACCTCTATATCGTTAGTTCTCTTAGCACAGACGCAACTATGGAAAAGCCCAAACCTCAGTTGGTTATCGTACGAGGGCGCGTTTTGCACAAGAACGATCTGGCTACTTCTCAGCTCTCTGACTGAAGCCTCTCACTGTTTCAGTTTAAATCTACATCTCTGTTACGGTATATGATATTAACGCCGTCTGCTAAAGGTTATCAGACGTGCAATTGTAAAGGTTAAGGCATTTAATATCAATTGTTACGGTATATGATATTAACGCCGTCTGCTAAAGGTTATCAGACGTGCAATTGTAAAGGTTAAGGCATTTAATATATTGCGATAGATGTTTCAATTATTGAACGCTCCATACACGATATATGAATATTCGTTGAACAATCATGGAACAATATCTGACGACAAGTCGAACTTATTATCCTATGTGCACTTAATTCTTGGATGCTGGGATAAATGACATTTCTTTCCAACGTAAACGTTTGAACATTTTTGCCTAAAAGAATTCATCAGGATCAAGACTACGGATGGATCATCATATCCTATACTAATTAATTAGTTAACTTAACTTCTTAATTGAATTATTATCAATAAAATGAAATGTGAGAAAAAAATGAAATGAAGGAACAAAAAAAGAGAACGAAATATAAAAAGAAGAAATTATGAAAAGAGAAAATAAATCTCACACAAGTATTAGATTAATATTTTTTTTTTTTAATGTACCTATACATTATTTAGTTAGTTAAATTAGATAGTTATTATTCACTAACACTTAACACACACACAATTAAGTTAAACTTATATTCGAATTTCTTTCTATTTCTTCTCACTTATTTTGTTTTTTCTTCTCTCATAACATCGCGTTACATTAGAATCTTAATAATTTATCTCTTAATTTAATTAATTAATTTAATTTTAATTAGTCAAATTAATTCCTATATGACATACTAATACGACAGACCTTACTTTAATTTAATTCTATCATTCACTGTTAACATTGGACATTTTATTTAGTTGATATAATAATATGTATAATTGATATATAATGTGATTAATGTTAGATGACTATGACAAATAGTTAGTTGACATGACCGCAACACGGTTCTACTCAGAACATCGTCGGCCATATGTCACAATTGTGTTAAATTTTTTTGAAAAATTGTTAAGTCGGATAGATCTTGAAAAAAAAATCTATCGATTTTTTTTTTCCCCCGGTGTACAGGGAATTTATGGAGGTTAGTATTTAACTAGAATTCTCAGAAGGAGAAGAATAATCGTCAAATTCGTATGAAATATTCAGACTCGCAGTCTCACTGTCGGCAGGTAGCCATGTCTAGCTGCGCGTGCATATAGCTGTGATGTTCTGACGACAATACTGCATTGTATCCTTAAACGGACATTGACACGTAAACCAGCAGTCTACGTTATTGATTAATTTATGCATGACTTATAAGGACTTATGTTCTGTTCCTATTTGAAATGATCATTCTGTGTGTACATGTGATTAAATATTACGGACTCAATCTGAAGGAATTAATTACTTCATTAATGTTGCTGAGTTCAAGTTACATGAACTACTTCTTCATACCATGCTACTGAGTTGTATGAACACCTTCACCCTAATTCGCGTAATACTAAACAAAGCACGATTAACAAGAGATCACTAAAGTAACCATACTCAGTGCATGATCTTCAACCGGCAAATAACTCAGCAACAAAAGTGGCGGCCGAATGCGGGGAACGACAGAAAAAAGAAACAAACTTCTGTTCCTTACGCACATGTTAACCACAAATATTACGATCAATTTTCGATCACATGATCCAGTCGAAGATGACGCAGTACTCATTATAATGCCTAACAACGTGACGTCACCGAAAGTCGTGTAGGTGATCTGTCGGAGAAACCAAGCCGTTTCTAAGTCTAACCAGGGGAAACATGAGCCATTTGAAGCAAACACATGATATGGACTACAGGAGCAGACAGTCAGGGGCTTTAGCCTAGCTGTTGACGACCTCTAGCACTGATATAAGCAACGGAAAAGATAAGTCTAGGTGTTTTACTGTTGTTATTGCAAACAGTGCTAACTGAGTCCATGCCCTCTGCCTACATCGGCATGTTTTTACCTATGTTTAATGTACTTTTTGTTGTCTTAATGTGTTGTTAATTCGTGGGAGGTAGGGAGGATGAACCGAAATTAGATTCTGTGGCTCTCACGATGCCTGAATTGATTTCGGTCGTTTCTTAAGGCAGTTAAACGATTGCACTTTTGGAAGCCCCATTGAGGTTTGCCATTGGACTGTCTGTCCAAATCTGCTGTCGTTTGACGATTTGTGTTAGCTGTACCGTTCCGTAGATAACTGGTGTATTTTATTCGTACTCAGTTAACAATTTTTTTTTCAGTTTTGTATCATATTCGTTAACTATTTCGTCCAGTCTCCTCTTACTATCATTTATTTGATGATTGTTAAATGGTCGTCCGTTATGAGTCCTGTGATGTCATCATTTTTTGCAGTCATTTTTTTTTGTGTACTTTGAATATTAAGTTGACCTCGGGTCAGACCTTGACCCTTCATTTGGCTTGTGACACTTCCGCTTGTTTTATTTAGTTCATAAATTCATTTTTAATTGTGAAAATGTCTTGTTTGCGTCTTAACATTGTTTGTACCCTTTAGTTGCATCACTGTTTTGTTTGTCCTCATGATATATATTAAATACCACATTAATAATATGATATTATATGCAATAATACACTTGTAATTTAATTTAATTAATTTTTTCTGATATTTAAGGTTAATATGGGACATTGCATAATTATGCAGTGATAGTTCAAGAAAGTAGCACTACAATTTATAAGAGATGCCTAGGGCATAATAATATAATATATATATTGACCAAATAAAATAATCTTATAGTCTACCTTTGAGGTAATAGACCCATTGTATATTATTTAATATACTTTTCTGGTACTAAGAGAGTGACTTAGTACATTGAACAATATAATTACTAGGAATCATACCCAACATTATTGGATATTGAGATTAATTGTGTGAAGTAATTACATAATAGTTAACAGATATCATAACTATTTATGATATAGTATTATTTAGATACAATATTGTTACAAAATATTGTCTATTAGTTGAACTTAGACATTAGAGTTCAGTACTATTGTGATTATTTATATTGAATATTTCTAAGTTGAGTAAGTATAATAATTACTCTGAAGCTACTATTGACTATTTTAATCAGTAATTATCAATAATTACTTACAGATAAAAGTCAAAATGCTTACTATAGACCATTTCGTTAAAATTGGTAGGGAATATGGTTATAAATCTCAAGAACTTCGTCAGTTTGCTGAGGCAGAACTGGAAAAAACATGAAAGAAAAGAAGCAGAGAAAAAAAGCTGCATTAAAGAAAGAGGAAGAGGAACAAAAGGCTGCATTAAAGAAAGAGGAAGCAGAACGTGAGATGAAGCAAATTGACAAGGAAAATAGATTGAGAGAGATTGCTCAACGTGAAAGAGAAGAGCAAAGAGCAATCGCCAGACAGGAAGAAGAGAATAAATTGAAACGAGAGGAAATTATTTTACAACAAGAAATGGAATTGGCGCGTATCAAATTGGAGACAGCAAAATTACAAGCACAAAGTGCTGATGCAAACCAGAATAACAACGCACAAAATGGATCGTCATCCAGCCAAACTAAACATTTCTACAACTTTAAATTACCCACTCTCAACTTAAACGTGGACGACCTTTCATCGTTCCTGTCACGTTTTGAACAGACTTGCAAAACAAATCATTTGCCTGAAGAGTCATGGGTACTCAAGTTAAATGAATTCTTGGTTGGAGAACCATTGACGGCTTCTCAAAATGCTGACCCATCAATAGCAAATAACTACGGTGCTATTAAGTCCTTGCTTTTACGAAGGTTTCACCTGGACGAGGAACACTGTAGGTTGAAATTTAAGGGAATTTTACCTGAATCTCCAAAAGATTTTGCAGGATTCATTGCGAACATACGCAATACATTTAAAAGATGGGTTGAACTGGCAGAAGTCAACAAATCATACGACAAATTAGTTGATTTACTACTACGGGATAAGGTATTATCTTCGGTTAGCCAGCCATTTTTTTGCATATCTGCAGGAGCGTAAACCAGGTACTATGGACGAGTTAGAAAAAATTTCTTTAAGCTACTGTTCGGCACATCCGAATGCAACCATTTCTAACTCCTCATTAAGAGAACCTCTACCTGTGGCGTCTAATATGGCCTACAGTCATAATAACAAACAAAGACATCACAGTTTAGACAGAAGCAGGTTCCAAAGAAATCACAATGTTAACTTTCAGAAGGGACATAATAATGATTTCTACAATAAAAATGAGTTCAACAGAGGTAGATCACGAGATAGAAATTATTCACCTCAAACAAACTACCACAATGGTCAACATAACACTAATTATAATCGATCACATACTCCCAATAATAATAGTAACTGGAATGGTAATAATCATGGCTCGAGACATCGAGATAATAGTTACTATAGAGGACGACGAGATAATTCTAACAATTATACTCGGAATCGATCTCATTCTCGGGGATCATCTCATTACAACCATAATACAGGGGCGGCAGTTACAAATAATACTACCCCTATAGCTCAGGTCCCACTTGACAATAATACAACACAGTCTTCTGCTGCATGTTTTGCTATTAATTATAATGTGGCAAATAGTTGCCAACAATGCAATCTTATTTTTCAGAAGGCGAAAGAAACAGTGCTTAACTGCGGACATATTACACCAGAGGTAGGTCTTGCAGTCAACGATGGAACAGGCCTACTAATTTTTAACAGGGGATTGGTTAATGGATCCGTCGTCTCAGTGCTGAGGGATTCAGGATCCACGACGATTGGTATACGTCAGTCGCTTGTACATCCTAGCTGTGCGACAGGAGAATATGTACGCTGCATGACATTTGGTGGAACTATTGAGTTTTACCCCCACAGCTCTTGTCCATGTTAATACACCCTTCTTTTCAGGACAAGTTAAGGTATGCATGCTTCAGAATCCAATTGCAGACCTGATGTTGGGACGCATCCATGGTAGTAAGGATTGTTCCCCACACTGGCCACCACTTTTGTTGCTGAGTTATTTGCCGGTTGAAGATCATGCACTGAGTATGGTTACTTTAGTGATCTCTTGTTAATCGTGCTTTGTTTAGTATTACGCGAATTAGGGTGAAGGTGTTCATACAACTCAGTAGCATGGTATGAAGAAGTAGTTCATGTAACTTGAACTCAGCAACATTAATGAAGTAATTAATTCCTTCAGATTGAGTCCGTAATATTTAATCACATGTACACACAGGATGATCTTTTCAAATAGGAACAGAACATAAGTCCTTATAAGTCATGCATAAATTAATCAATAACGTAGACTGCTGGTTTACGTGTCAATGTCCGTTTAAGGATACAATGCAGTATTGTCGTCAGAACATCACAGCTATATGCACGCGCAGCTAGACATGGCTACCTGCCGACAGTGAGACTGCGAGTCTGAATATTTCATACGAATTTGACGATTATTCTTCTCCTTCTGAGAATTCTAGTTAAATACTAACCTCCATAAATTCCCTCTCATATAGAGTTCTAGGACTGACCCTGGTCCATCAAAAAATGCATATATAAATGGCTATATCATGCCATTGAATTGGAAGGTTAGAAAAACGCAGCTATTCAGCTTGGCGGTCAAGTAACAAAGGGTAGCGTTTCTTAGTTACCGACTGTGACCCAAACAACGCTATACACGTCATAATCGATCGTGTATGGAGCGTTCAATAATTGAAACATCTATCGCAATATATTAAATGCCTTAACCTTTACAATTGCACGTCTGATAACCTTTAGCAGACGGCGTTAATATCATATACCGTAACAATCTCCACCCCTGTACCACATGATAGCCACGTCAAAATGTCAGGGAAAAACTCCGCCCATCTCTCTAGGGAGCAAATCAGGAGTCCTATGCTCAGTTTGGATGACACGAGATCACATTTTAGTAAGGATTATCTTCCTCATCGAAAGATGTGTTATCAGACAGCGCCAGGATGTCTTACAACCGAGGACTCTCTCCAATTATATCTTCTGCGTCTCACACGTCTGTCTTCTTCACGGATGGCAAAGGTGTGTTTCGTTTAGATCGCCCATTCCCGTGTGAGAATGCCAGCATGAGCACAAATATACACCGTTGACAAGATCGACAACAATTACTTACTTACTTACTTAGTCGTTCCCCTTCTACCGTGAGGTGTAGAGGTTTGGAAGAGAGAGCGCCAGACTATTCTATCGGCTGTCTTCCTCCTGGCCTGGTTCCATTCTAGTCCGCGGTCCTTCAAAGATTGTCTAATGTTGTCCTCCCAGCGGACTCTGGGTCGTCCTCGGGGTCTGGATCCTTGGCTCTTTGTTTCCCATGCTTGTCGTGGTAGCCGATCTTCTCCCATTCTGCAGACATGGCCAAACCATCTTAGTTGGGACTGTTCTACTTGGGTCTGTAGGGGGTGGCATTTTAGGTCTTGACGTATCGTCTGGTTGCGTACCATGTCTCTTCTTGTTACTTCAACCACCTTCCTCAGATACCTCATTTCTGAGGTTTGGATCTGGCTTTTATGGGTTGTAGTCATTGCCCATGACTCGCATCCATATGTCAAGACTGGGACATAGGTGGAGCGGTATACAGCCATCTTCGTTTTCTTACCAACCTCTCTCTTGCTGAGGAATCCTCGATTTATGGCCTGAAAAAGTCTCCCAGCTGCTGCTTTTCGAGTGGCCAACTCTTCTTTGATGCCTCCCTTTCGGTCTATAATAGCTCCGAGGTATTTAAAGTGGTCAACCTGCTCCAGGACCTGTTCTCCCAGCTTAATCTGATGCCTTCTTTCTTCTCGTGATATCACAATGGATTTTGTTTTAGAGCTGCTTATGACCATCCCTCTCTTCTCCAGCTCTTCCTTCCAGACTTGCAGGTTGGATTGGAGATGTGCCTCTGATTTAGCAATCAGGGCAACATCATCAGCAAATGCCAGCTCTGAAATATAGACCTGTCTCATCTTCCAGTACCCCACTGAATACTTTCTTGTTCTCTCCTTACATGCCTTGATGACATCGTCCATAAGGAGTATGAAGAGGTAAGGTGATAGGATATCACCTTGTCTTACACCAGTGGTGGTCCTGAACTCTTCTGACTTATGGTTTGCTGTCCTCACATAATTTCTGCAAGACTTGTAGAAGCTCTGTATAGCATGAATCAGAGGTGCTGGAATATTCTTCCTTGCCAAACAGTCCCAAAGTTTGCTCCAAGGGACCCTGTCAAACGCCTTTTCCAGATCTATGAAACAAAGATGGATCTCACTCTTATACTCAAGGGCCTTTTCACTCAGCTGTCTAAGTGTGAAGATTAGGTCTTGAGTACTTCGGTTTGCTCGGAATCCGCACTGGACCTCATCCAATTGTGGCTCAGCTAGGCGTCGGAGTCTCTGCTCTAGGATTCTAGAGTAGATTTTTCCAGGGACACTGAGAAGGGATATGCCTCTATGGTTTCCACACTGTCGATTGTCACCCTTTTTGAAAATTGGTGTTATGATGGCGATCTCCCAATCCTTTGGTATGGTCTTGTTGCACCATGCTGCCTGTAGGACCCTTAAGAGTAACAGGTCGCCTGATGCTCCCATGTACTTAACCATTTCTGGTGTTATACCATCATGCCCTGCTGCTTTGCCCATCTTGATTTTCTCCAGTGCTGCCTTCAGTTCTTCCATCTTTATGTCATCTTCATCACCATTGGTTTCCTCTTCTGTGCTAGTGGTTATCATTTATGATGTTTGACCTTGCTCACCATCAAGGAGTTCTGAGAAATATTCTTTCCATCTTTCCATTACTTCCTTCGGGGCAGTAAGCAATTTGCCTTGCTTGTCCTTTATAAATTTGAGAGGGCATTGTTTTTCCTTCCTCATGTTCTTTAGGGTCTTATAGAACAATTTCTGGTTTTCTTGTGCATCTTTTTCTAGCTTTTCTCCAAATTCTTCCCAGGACTTCTGTTTTGCTGCTAGCACTTTGTTCTTTATTTCTGTTCTGAGTGTCACATATTCTCTATATTTTTCCATTTGTCCTGTTGTGTTTTTTAGCTCCTAAGTATTGTTTCCATGCCATTTTCTTCTCTCTTATTTTCTCTTTGACTTCCTCTGTCCACCAAGGTGTCCTCTTTCTCTGGTTCCCAAGTCGGACTTCACCACATGCTTCTGCAGCAGCTGTCTTTATGATATCCTTGAATTTAATCCAGAGGGTTTCCAAGTCATCAGGTTGTTCTTCTGTGTTGCTCACCGCTGCAGAAATAAGCCCCTGATATCTGGTCTTAATTTCTGGCTCTCTCAGCTTGTAGGTCCTAATGCTCATTTCTCCTGCTCGTTTACTTGGTATCTTGCGTGATGTTGAGCAGTTCCTAGGCTGAGCAACTCTTTCAGTTGTTCGTTTGATTGTTAGCAGGTAGTGATCACTTCCAATCTCTGGCCCCCTCCAGACTCTTGCATCTCGGACATATTTGAATGAGCTTCTCCGAACAATGGCATAGTCGATCACTGACTTCTCATTCTTTGTTGGTTCACATCTAGTGTATGCATGTATGCGCTTATGGGGGAACTTTGTGTTTGTAATGATCAGATTCTGCTCACTGCAGAATCTAAGGAGTCGCTTTCCATTGTCATTGAGAGTATCTTCTCCATATCTTCCGATAACTCCACCCCATCTAGCATGGTCATTTCCAACTCTGGCATTAAAATCTCCGAGCATGATAACTTCATCTAGGCAGTCATCCACTGTCCTTTGAAGCAGCTCGAAGAATTCCTCCTTGACCTCTGCTCTCTCATCCTCATTTGGCCCATACACTATGACCAGGTTGACTATGGTTTCTCCTTCTTTTAGTTTCACAACCATAATGCGCTCTGAGACAAAGTTCCACCCCTTGATACTATCTTTTTGATTTTGGGCCACAATGCAACCCACACCCCCTTTAGCTCTTTCGGATACGGGTACACCACTGTAGAGCAGCGTGTTGCCATTGAGATCCATGACTCCTTGTCCTTTTTTCTTTGTTTCCGTTATAGCCAGGATTTCTAGTTTTGCTTTCCTCATCTCTTCCACCAGCTCCTCTTCCTTCCCATTTATACTTCTTGTGTTCCATGTTCCATAAGTCGTAGTCCGTAGTCCGTTCCAGTTCGTCGCCTTTAGAATCAGTCCGGTTTTCTCTCTTGTGTTACTCGTAATCGTGGTTTAAAGCAAACAGGTGATTGGCCTGTTGTGCCTTTGCATGGTGGAGGGGCTGCCTCCTTACGGCCTCCATGCAGGCCGCCCTCCTCCTTTTTCATCCGGGCTTGGGACCGGCATGGGCGGAGTTGACAACAATTACGCCGTATAAAATTACACCTTTCTGGCTACACCGTCACAAAAATAATACAACACGTTCATTGGCGGGTGAGTACGCAAAACGGCATTTAAAAAAAAAAAAAAAACTCACCGACTGACCAGTTCCCTTCCACGCTACCTGTGCTTTCCCTAACTCAAGAGCAGAGTTAGGTACCAACTTTTAGCCGGGTAAGCTGGAGGGTGTCGCTGCCAAGTTTTTACCCCCATTCATCAGCCCATTTAAACAGAAAAAACAGACTTCAACCGTCAAGAGCGAGGCAATGACATAAAACCAGCTAAAAGTGAGAAAATGGCGCTGGAAAAACAGACTCTTGATGGAAGGCATTGTCACTGGACTTAATGACGAGCGAAACGCATCTATTCGCACACTCGCATCAACACAACCAATAACAAAACAGACAGAATGAATAAGCATAATGAACATGGGGGGACAAAACATTAATCTCAAGAAGACAGAAGTCGTCACACTCAATGTCAGAAATCCTGCGCCCATAAAGATACGGGACCAAGAGCTAGAAAATAGAAACACATTTACATTATTAGGAAGCATAGTAACACCAGATGGCGGTGTCACAAATGTATTGGGGCGACCCCTTCTTCTTCCTAATCTCTGTTTCACTACGGCAGTAATCGGTACATTTGTGGTACGGATTTTATTGCATGCTTTCAATTGTCGCACTTTCTTTCTTTCTCTGCTAATTAGCAGATATTTGGCCTTGTCAAATTATTTTGACTCTCCTTATCGGTGATAGTACATCGCGTTTGCCAAGGTGCTGCAAAGCTTTGCTAAGATTAGGCCTAGGTGCGCGACAGAAAAGAGATTAATCGTCTGTGCGACACATTCTGGACAGTCAAGCATGAAATAATCGTTTCAGGTACAGAGATTACTTTCTCATACAGTAATAATTTGTTACAACTGAAACACAGTTTACAGATGTATCTGTGAGTTCGTCTGCCAGGCAATCGGATGTTTACAGCCCATTTTCAGAAAAGTAGTGTTTGTAATTTTACACTAGATGAGTATTGCAAAATATTCAAATCATATTGGCTGATCATTTGAGTTCCATGACAAACAGAGCGGTGGAGGACATTGAATATAACCTGACGCTTCAGTCAGTCTACTTCACTGTTAGATTCACGCTGCCAAAGACACCAGACTTGCCAATAGTTAGATGTCAGAATTTCCGTTTATCAGACCGGACACCTTTTATTGGAGTATTCATCAGGGCTTACAATTCAGCCCAGGAAATCTCTAACATTTTAAATAAGGAAAACCGGAATATCTGAGGAAACTGAAACACACGGAGTCAGAGAGGGAATTATCTTATAAAGAAGATACCCCAGACGCGTGTAAGAGGCCGATTCAAGTCTCTTTTATTCATTTGAGCAAAAAATGTCTGTGAGCCAGGATTGGCGTAAGTTGTGATTTTACATTCTATATTTTATTACTAACCTGTGAACTAACATAAATATGTATATGGCCATGTGAATTTTAATATGTGAAGATCGTTAGTGGATGTCCTAGTTATTTGAGTCTGGCAACCTCAGCGTATAGAATGATGATTCATGAACCTCTTCTGCACGGGCTGGTGATTGCTTTATTGCTAGTTTCGTAAAGAGAACTAAAAGCATAAAATAGTCCAAGGTTCCATATGGAGCAGGGAGGAAAAGATGAAAGAAATGACTTTCAAACCAATGTAAATGTCGATGTTAACATATGCATTTTAAAAGTAATGGAAGTTTTAAACTTTTCAAATCGGTGTAAACATAAATGAAAACATATTTAATTTATATTGTGAACACTTTTCAATCAGTGGAAATGTAAATGTAAATATATTCTATCTGTACTATTAACCTTTTCATTTAAATGTAATGTAAAGCTAAAGCTATTCAGTTTAAATGTAAAGAAAGTTTTATCCCGAGGGATTAAATTTAATTCTCACTCTGAGATCAATGAGATGGTAGAATAGAAGAACGGTGACACATAAGTATGTGTCGGGAAAAGCAATACTCAGAAGAGAGTTTCGTTACTATTCTTTATCATTGTTATTGTTTTTACCAGCAGAAAGTACTTTCTCTGGAACAAGAAGGGACAAGTGGCCTACGCTTTAAGACGAGGGACCCGCTTTGTAGACTCTCCTTGACATTTCTGGGAAACGAGCTACACCCGACAACCTTGACCAGCGACGAGCGTTAGCTGTGTAAAAAGAACCAACCCATCAGAAGGAGCAGAACCGTCATTGACAGCTAAGTTCCATATACAAGCTGCCAAAGTGAAATTTGTTTTCCGTCGACTCTACTATAAATCAATGATGAAACTTTTCTTCTAAACTATTCAATTATTTTCAAACTGTTAAAACTTAAGCGATTATTAAATGTTGTTATTTGTAATTTTACAAATTTAACTTCGATTTAATCCTTTTAAATGTAATGCATGTTTGTCTCAGTCAATTTACTACACACACTCTAAACTGAGTAATACAAAAATAATAAGAATTCTCCTGAGTAAATCAGAGGTGGGGGCTTAACGAGCTAAAATTAATCATTGCTTAATTCTTCACAAAAATGGCCAGCAGATTCTAGAATTAACGTGCTAAGCCAAAGCAGCATTGTTTTCGCTTATCTGAATATCTTGTGAAGACTCCCTTTGTGATAGAAGTGTCATTACCCTTCTATCTACATCTCTGCCAAGAGTAATCTTGTGCGAAGGTAGACACCTTTGAAGCCCATATTAGATACTCTTCAGCTTTGGCCACTGTTGGACCACTTCTGCATAGCAGGGGAGGCAATACCGTCACAGGCGGAACAAGTAAGACAATCAGTAACCGAATGAATAAAACCAGCTTAGCCTATGCCAATCTAAACAATATATGTAAATCTTCCCAGTACAGTACAAACACTGAATTAAATATATACGAGTGCTGCTTCATTTCTGTATTTCTGTACTGTGCGGATGCTGGAGAGTAACAGAAAAGGGCATGTCTGAACTGTGCTCTTTTGACTCTCCGTGCCTAAGGAAAATTTACCGAATTTTCTGGCCGAACATCATCACCAACCAAGAACTGCTGACTTAGAGCCACCAAGAAGATATGCGTGCCATCGTAACAGGTAGACACTGGAACTGGGTTGGCCACATCCTCAGAAAAGACAATTACACCATCAACAGAACTGCCCTGCTATGGACTACAGAAGGAAAGCGAAAGCGAGGCCGGCCAAAAGCTACCTGGCGGAGAACTGTCAGAACAGAGATGTCAAACATGAATCAGAGCTGGGACACCACACGAAGGTTGACTGTCGACTGGTCAGAGTGGAGATTGTTTGTTGCTGCCCTACAAGAAGCCACCAGGCGTGATGGTCACTGATTGCTTTGCCAAGTCAGTCGCCAAGGGCCATAGAGGAAGAAGAAGATATACATAGAGAGATTTAAAAAGGTGTGTCATAGAAACAAGATAATAAATGGAGGAAATAGTGGTCACCAGTCTGTGTATTCAAGTAGGCCCTGTGAACTGCTTGACTGAAAGCAAGATAGATATATTACCACAATGATGTATAAGATGAATCTTACACAACTTAGCAAAGCACGTATCGCTGCGTAGAAAAATGAACTTATGGATTCATTTACATTCTTAATACCACACATATAATCAAGGACCAGCACCAGCTCATAAATTAAAGTAACATAGGCGAGGAAAAGTTAACTGTCACGGGAAGATGGATGGACGGCGTAGTGGTAAAGTGTTAATATAACACGGCGTTGTTTCGTGGTATAAGACAAGCCGTTATTAAACCCCCTACATTACTCTTTGTGGTGAAATTACAGTGATGCAACGTTAAAATTTCTCCAATTATAAAGATAATAGGTAAAATAACATGTAGGGATAAAATTATACGTAAGATACGATGATACATTCTCGCCTACGCCAGCGTTTTCTAGCGCCATTGAAACTAACTAGTTAGAACATGCAGACGAAACGGTTTACCCTTTTAGACGGGAGGGAAACGGAGATAAAAGAAAAAAATATGACGGTCGGAACACGTGTTTGAATCTAAAAGTCTAAAAGACGCAATTTGTAGTTTTAAAGAAAAAATTACGCCACTAGTTGACACACTGTAAGGAATTGGTAGAAAACGACCTTAGCTCTTGTTAGAAACAGTCGTATCTTGGACGTTTTACGGTAATTGGTTGTTTTGTTTGAATATAGCGGCAAACGCCGTGGACGAAGGTTCAAAAACAAATTTCAAAACTAACCTTGAGAAAAGTAGGTTTTTCTTTAATAATAAAGTCAGGAGAATAAAAACTAGCTAGTTTGATAGCCCATCTTAATCGGACAAATAATATACTTTTAATTACACAGACGGACAGATAACACGGAAGATATTGACGAAAGACTGTATTGTTCAATACAGACTAGCGAACAGTTTTTTGTGCATATTTTCACTAAAGTTACATTTTGACGTCCTTGAGCCGAACGCATAAAATCAAACTGCAGTGGACTAAGGGGCAAAGTAGGAGGATAGTAGCTAAAAATAACTTAGCATAGAAATCGTATAAGTAAGTGGGGTAATATATAAGTATATGAGGAGAACTGCCGTAAGACGGGGTAAAACAGTTGAAAAAAAAAACACACACACACACCCACACAAATAGTAATACGTCTTACAAGGAGAAGGACAAGAAAAACCTACGTTGCGGCCACAAGGCCTTCGTCAGGGACAGACAAACAAGAGACAGGAGGGAAAGAAAATGAGAATTAAGTAGAGAACATGAAACTATAAAAATAAGAGAAAAAAACACCCTTAATATTAAGTCCAGTCACATGTGAAGCAAATCAAGATGGCTGCCACTAAACCGGAAAGAGGAAGTTGATAGTACATAAAAATAAGAAATAATGAAAACAAGGACTGGAAAAGAGTGAGAAAAAAGTAATCAATAAATAATAAATAAAAAAAAATAAATAAAAAAAAAATAAAAATAAAAAAATATTAAATAAAATATAAATAAATTAATAATAAATAAATTTAAAACAAATAAATAAATAAATAAAAATAAAAACTAAATAAAGAAATAAATAAAATAAAAAATAAAGGAAAAAAATAATTTTAAAAAAATAATTTTTTTTGAATAAAATAAAATAAATAAACAAATTAAAAAAAATAATAATAAATAAATAAATTAAATTATTAAATTAAAAAAATGGTAATTTACAAAAAAAAAAATAAAAAAAAAGTGATCGCATCAAAGTAGAAAGTCATAATACAACAGGGACTCGATAGAGAAAGGCGTCTCAGAGAAAAGAATGTTGGGTATTCAAACCGTGTGGTTTGAGGCAACCCATAAGATGGATGAGGCGTTGTTCCTGGCGAAACCGACTGTTGGCGTCCGAGGAACAGTATCTGATGGCTGTCACCTGGATGTCAGTGGCACCGTGGTGGTCAGGGCCATTGAAGTGGATGGCCACAGGTGTGGAATTAAACTGAGAGATGTCATAGAGGTGTCTGCAGAATCGGTCGCCCAGTCGTGTGCCCGTTTGGCCGATGTACGTAATGGTGCAACGTTTGCATATAATAGCATAAATGACGTTGCGTGACTCACATGTGAAGCCATGGGTGATGGTGAACTAGGCGTCTACTTAATTCTCATTTTCTTTCCCTCCTGTCTCTTGTTTGTCTGTCCCTGACGAAGGCCTTGTGGCCGCAACGTAGGTTTTTCTTGTCCTTCTCCTTGTAAGACGTATTACTATTTGTGTGGGTGTGTGTGCTTTTTTTTTTTTTTTTTTTTTCAACTGTTTTACCCCGTCTTACGGCAGTTCTCCTCATATACTTATATATTACCCCATAACTGACTGCACTGTCTACCTGTTTGCTCACTTTTCTCTCCTCTCTTACTTTCGATCTATACACCTACTTTCATTGTTTATTATTGTTTATTTATTCTTTATATCTATTAAATAAATTATTTTTATATTTAATTTTATTTATTTTTGCATGTGTGTGGTCTCACTCGATTTGCCATTATGCCTTCACTGAAACACTTCATTAATTCACTTCGGTCTTCTATTACCACCTCATTCAGCCTCTTACCACCTGATATATCTCGCACTGCAATTGATTTTGCATTTGCTACATTCAAGAAAACTATATTCACTTGCCATCTCCACTTTATCCGCACCTGCCTCCGCCTTAAAGTTCTCCCTCATGGCTTCACTTCTCACTTCAACCCCTCTGCTGGCCATATTCACCCTCGTGAACATCGCCTCTTACAGCGCATCGAGACCACATGTGGGTTCCAGCGCATGCGAGCTGTCGCAGCTATCCATTCCCGCCTCCTGGCAGATATCAGTGCTCAGCAGTCTCAGCTTCTACTCCGCTTACGTAGTCTCACCTTCAGCTACTTTCCTGCCTTCCCCATTATCCGCATTATTATCCATACCCTCAACCGGCAATTGTATGATTTTTTATCCGCCCAGAAAAAGGACAAACTTTCCCGCCTCTGTCCTACCCCTGAGACTGTCCCTGCCTCCTCTACTCCATCTCGTTCCCAGGTTGTTTGTATTCCCTCTGATCTGGCCCTCTCTGAGGAAGAGCTTTCAGTCCTCAGCAAGGGCTTGCACTTTGTCCCTCTCCAACCATCCTCTGATCAGTACAATCTCCTCCAAGATGTCCATCGGTTTCATCGCCGTCTGCGACTTCAGCTCCATTTCCGCAACAGTGATGGTCCTCAGAGATCGCAGGCTGAATCAGATGATGCCTTTGCACGCTTTGCTCCTCCCAAGAATAAACATTTTACACCCTCTCCTGGGGCTTCCCACGCTCTGGATTTATATATTCAGAATACCCTCCATGACATTCAGCAGCTCCAACCTCAACGCCTGCGTTATTCAAACCTTTCTTCTGATGAGTATCATGCCCTTACTAAGCTCCGCCGCAGAGATGACATTGTTATCAAACCGGCTGACAAAGGAGGTGCCATTGTGGTATGGCGCAAGGACCTGTACCTCCAAGAAGGTAATAAGCAGCTCACCAACAGCTCCTTCTACCAGCGCCGTGACAATGATGCGACAGTCCTCAACAATCGTCTGGTCCATGACACCATCAAAAGTCTTATCGCCAACAAGTCCTTACCTTCTAGCGCTTCTCATCTCCGTATTGGCAATAGTGGTCTGGGTAAGCCTGTGTTTTATATGCTTCCCAAAATTCATAAACCCTCCAACCCTGGGAGACCCATTGTCTCTGCGTGTGCCTGCCCTACCGAACGTATATCAGACTTCCTCGACGGCATCTTCCAGCCTATTGTAGAGCAGCTTCCTTCCTTCTTAAAGGACACAAACCATGCTCTTACTACTTTTTTCCTCTATTCAGCTTTCTCCAGACCGTACCTACCGTTTATTTCTGTTAGATGTTTGCTCACTTTACACTTCCATTCCTCACTCTGATGGTCTCCGAGCTCTCCGGTTTTTCCTGGACCAGCGCACGCACCCCTCTATCGCTACAGAGACTCTCCTGCGCCTTGCAGAACTGGTCCTTCGACTCAATTCCTTTGAGTTCAATGGACAGTTCTTTGACCAAATAAGTGGAGTTGCCATGGGCACCAAGATGGGTCCCAGTTATGCCTGCCTCTTCATGGGCTACCTGGAGTATCAGGTGTGGCAGCAGTATCCTGGACCTTTTCCATTGATGTATGATAGATACATCGATGATGGCATAGGTCTCACCGATATGCTAGAGGTTGACCTATCTAGGTTCATTAATTTCATTAACAACTTCCACCCTGCAATCCAATTCACCTATCACATCTCCACTGTCTCTGTTAATTTCCTTGACATTGTTGTCACTATCACTCCGCCCCACCTCACCACTTCGGTGTACTACAAACCCACCGATGCACACAGTTACCTCCTTTATACTTCCTCTCATCCTCCGGCTTGTCATGACTCCTTGCCTTTCTCACAACTTCTCCGCCTCCGTCGTTATGCCAAGATGATGACAACTTTCTATGCCGAGCACAAGAAATGTTGGACTTCTTCCGTAACAGACAGTATCCAGAAGATGTTCTTACCTCTGCCTTAGAACGTGTTCTCCCTATCTCACGTCTGGAGGCCCTAACACCCCGCCAAAAAACCTCCTCTGATAGAGTCAAGTTAATAATGACCTATCACCCTCACAGCACTGCTGTCAAAAGGATCCTGTTTCGCCACCTACCTCTCCTCCAAGCTGACCCAGGGGCGCGGGAAGCATTTAGTGAGCCACCCTTGCTGGCATATAGACGGGACAAAAATTTGAGGGACCTCCTAGTCCACAGCCGTCTGAAAACCGTCAACGATGGCCACTTTGGAACCAAGCCATGTAACCTTACACGATGTAAGACATGTCAGTATGTAATCGAAACACGTTCAGTCTCGTTCCCTAACGCCAAGTTCACCATCACCCATGGCTTCACATGTGAGTCACGCAACGTCATTTATGCTATTATATGCAAACGTTGCACCATTACGTACATCGGCCAAACGGGCACACGACTGGGCGACCGATTCTGCAGACACCTCTACGACATTTCTCAGTTTAATTCCACACCTGTGGCCATCCACTTCAATGGCCCTGACCACCACGGTGCCACTGACATCCAGGTGACAGCCATCAGATACTGTTCCTCGGACGCCAACAGTCGGTTTCGCCAGGAACAACGCCTCATCCATCTTATGAGTTGCCTCAAACCACACGGTTTGAATACCCAACATTCTTTTCTCTGAGACGCCTTTCTCTATCGAGTCCCTGTTGTATTATGACTTTCTACTTTGATGCGATCACTTTTTTTTTTTTTTTTTTTTTTGTAAATTACCATTTTTTTAATTTGATAATTTTATTTATTTATTTATTTATTTATTTGTTTTTTTTTGTTTGTTTTTTTTTAAAATTTGTTTATTTATTTTATTTTATTCAAAAAAAAATTTTTTTTTTTTTAAATTATTTTTTTCCTTTATTATTTTTTATTTTATTTATTTCTTTATTTAGTTTTTATTTTTATTTATTTATTTATTTGTTTTAAATTTATTTATTATTAATTTATTTATATTTTATTTAATTTTTTTATTTAATTTTTTTTATTTTTTTATTTATTATTTATTGATTACTTTTTTCTCACTCTTTTCCAGTCCTTGTTTTCATTATTTCTTATTTTTATGTACTATCAACTTCCTCTTTCCGGTTTAGTGGCAGCCATCTTGATTTGCTTCACATGTGACTGGACTTCATATTAAGGGAGTTTTTTTCTCTTATTTTTATAGTTTCATGTTCTCTACTTAATTCTCATTTTCTTTCCCTCCTGTCTCTTGTTTGTCTGTCCCTGACGAAGGCCTTGTGGCCGCAACGTAGGTTTTTCTTGTCCTTCTCCTTGTAAGACGTATTACTATTTGTGTGGGTGTGTGTGTGTTTTTTTTTTTTCTTTTTTTTTCAACTAAGTAAGTGGGGCAGGTTTGTGTAGTTTTTTCTTGTAGTTAGTCCAAAAAACAAGTGTAATTTTGGGAAAAACCAAGTTGAGACAGACGGACCGACAGAAAAATACTACACACTAGACTGAGATTGGACTGAAATTGGACTTTTAGTTTGAATATTTGAAAAGGTAGAGGGGAAGTCCGCTGATTGGACAAAAGCATTTATATTATTGAGAGAGAGAGACGCACGCTTGTGCCATTTTTAAAAGACTGTCCTTAAACACAGTTCGTTACTGCTAAATGAGTGTTTTCCAGAAGATATTATATATTATCAGTGGGACGCCATACTATAGCCAGCAGCTCAGCTGAGTTTTGCTAGTACAACGTAGCTGTGTTTTCACATTTTGAATTGTGGTAAGGAGAAAAATTCATTAACCCTTTTATTTAACATTTAATATTTTGAGTGATTGATACTGCCATATCATGAAAAATGATTACGACAAGTGAGTGCTTATTCTAGGTCCCCAGCGACAGCCAGGGCCTAGAGACAAACACATAATAATAGAAAGCATATCAAAGACTATAGAAGACAGATCTATATTTGAGATCAGTGGGAACATAACACCCACCTTATTGGATGGAAGAGGAAACTATTGAACATATTTCGGATGCAATGCAGTCTTTGGAAACTGGTACTATTTGATACCACCTGGGTGAGATGCGCTGAGTTGGTCAGAGAGATCTGACCCAATCTTTGTAAGTTCTGTTTGCTTTGTTGTGTGTGTAAAATGTGTGCATTAAGCAGTGTGTGACACATGGCACAAATTTTGGTTTCAGAGTTTCTGATCTGGCACTACGCTAGTGCCAGATGCTTTTGTAGAAGTACAAGAGTGGATGCAGAAGCAGCCTAACATTTTACTCCAGCTAATGTGAGGAGTGGACTACTAGAATTCTGTACTGCATCGTCACAGGCCAGATAAGTGAATACCTGGCCTGCTGTAGATTCATCACACTGGTTCCACAAATAAATAAATAAACCAAAATCGTGTTGATAAAAACTGTACTGCAGGTCTATATTGCAAAGACATGAACATTATAAAACAGAGATTGGGCATGATGAAACCACCCCAACTAAACATCCAGTGCTAGTTCTTCCAAAGACACTGCAGTCAATATTAATATCAACCAATGTAACAATATATTTATGTAAAAATTTTCATTTGATTGTTCAATATATGCACCTTTATTGATAAATACATATTATTTCATACGTCCTGACCAGAAGAAACATTTGGTTCAGGACTAAATAAATTTAAAAGATTGTCAAATTTAAATTCTAAAGACAGTGTTAGTTGATTTTATCATAGAGATTATTATTCTTAGTATTAGACTTAGTATTTACATGTGTGTGTCTGTATATTTAATTACCTACACATCACAATTCAGTACCCTAGACATTTAACGTAGCTAACATACATAATAGCAGAATAGGTCTGTTTGAGGTCATAAGTGGTAGCAGAAAGGCATTCTGTAACTCACATAAACTGTTATCATCAGGAGCCTTCACAGCTGACCTCATCCAGGACACTAGGTAACATAACAACCACGCAATAACATCAAAAAACCACTACACTCTTCATGGCATTAGTAACAGGAAAAAGGAGGAAACGACAAATAAATAAACAGTGCAGTATTTTAATATTTTATGTATTTCAACGCTTGAGGTGACTTCCGGCAAGTCCAGAGGAATTCGTTACTCTTGATGAACAAACTGGGATAATACTGACGGGGCAAGCCACACTGCATGCAATAGATTGGATAAAATAATCATTCCCGTCTAGGATCCTACACGGAATAATCGGTAAATAAAAATAATAGAAAGTAGAAGAAGGAATAACACACGCTTAGAAATCCGTACTATAATATAACCGCGCCAACTTCTGTCCTGGAATATCCAAAGAAAGATCAAGAAGTACAGACCTAGAGAAGTACACGCAGAGAGGCTGCGAAAGACTTAGGAACAAGATTCACTTGTATGGATACAGAAATACATGCTCCTGGGAAGTTCATGTTTATGACCTACACACGCAAAGACACAAATATCGAAGACGTCTGATAAAGTATAGAACGCTGGTAAAGTAGATCTCTGTTGAATGATTAAATTGTTGAATGATTAAATTGTTAAAGTACTGAACTGTTACTATGTATAATGACGCGAATGTTGTAGGAATACGATCCAAAATAACTGGAAACCACCAACTGAAACCTATGGGCATCAGATGATACTGGCCACCAACTGAAACCTGTTGATTTGCTGGCGTCGTTTTTTTTTCACCACTGATGAAGACCACCATAATAAATGTTGCAGATGATAAATGGGCTAGCTCTGTATTGTCACTGTGTATAAAGTCTGTAGTGAGTAGTATAAAGAGTACAGTCACTCACCCTGTACTGTCAAGCATAGATCAACGAATCAGACTAGTGTTCATTTTCAATTGACAGCACATAATTTATTCACACAGCAACATCAATCCGGTACGATACACTACACAGGTACAACAGCATACACAAAACCAATAATAATCAATTGCGCAGAATGTCACAGCTGTTCAGTATGATGTAAACCCTGTTTACATCGCAGTTCTAATGTTACACCAGTAAATCCACCAGAACGACTGCTGATACTGCAGTTACAAAACGCCACACAGGCTTAAATCTATATATATACTCGCAGTTCTAATGTTCCACCAGAACGACTGCTGATACTGCAGTTACAAAAACGCCACACAGGCTTAAATCTATATATACTCAAAAGACTGTCCGCTCTGCAGTCTACAAGTAATCTGGCCTGCACAAATCCCGGCCTTATAATCTCTTCAATACCTCTGATATCTGTTCATGGATCCTCAAAGAGGCACTGCTGGCATAGCAGTGCAGTCAAATAATAATACGCATGAAATCCTGGGTCTGTACACACAAAGACCCATAGCACATCTCTCTTAAGAATAATGTACCTTTTATTCTATCTTATTTATCCTTATCTTCTCTTATCTGCAGATAATCACACCTAAATAGGCAAGTAATAGTACACCTCGAAAAATGGCCAAACATCGTTCCCGAACACTACCATGGGAACACACACAAGACACAGGGCTGAGTATCCAGTCAACGCCCAAACTTCGACTGCCCAGACTGCTACGGGAACACACACATCTCCCGCTAAAACAGTCACCGGACTCGGCTGTTCACGGACTACCCGTGAGCTATTCACAGCCGACCGAAACCAGTACAGAATAACTAACTGACTAGCGCTCACGACGCTTTCTGTACACTGTTTTCTAACATATAAATGTTTAAACAACTCACAATTAAACAAGCCAACAAGTGCCACAACCCTGAATTCACACTGTACAATTACATACTAAGGATCACTTCCCTTTTGACCTTAACAGACTACCACCCCCTCCGGAGAAAAAAATGAGTTATCATTTTTTTGAAAAACCATATCAACGAAAAATGAGGGCTTAGCTAAGCTCTAATATATGCTTACAACAATAGTTTTATGATAGGGTCAAAATAATACATCGCCAAATAATAAAGCAAGTGTACAATAAACAAATTACCCATAATAATCTGCTAAATACACCGAAATAATCATTTACAAACAAAGTTAAGTATGATTACTGTAGACCAAGCAGGATACAATAAATAGAAAGTAAAGACAATGAAATCGAAATAGGAAAAAATATCTATAATTCCTAATAGTAACATTTAAGCTGATCAATTTCTTGCATAAAATAAATAGAACTGTCACCAATAGTTACATATACTAATCCATATTACAATACAAACAATACAAAGGATGGAAGTATAAGAAGTGTAAGAAGTAAACGTATACAAATAGTATCAAGTAACATCCAGATGAAACATGGAAGCATAACCAAAGTATAGACCGCTTCCAAAGAAATGGAGTGAAACGAAGAATCATCCGAAAAGGAAGAAAGAAATTCAAAAGATGAATGCATAGAAAGACGACAACAATACATCCCAACAACTATCCAACTAAATAACGCATAATAAATAATTTAGCCAAATTACAAAACTTATTCATAACTAAAATGACTTATCACAGGCATCACACAAAAAGTGCGATATATAAAAATATCACAATCTCCAAAAAAAATATTACTATCTTAAATTCGGAAATATCAACATATATTATTACACCTTATTAAGCGCTTTGGCGCAGAAAAAATATAACAATGTCGAAGAAAAAAAAAATTTTTCATAAAAACTTACAATACAAAAAAGTTTCTTAAAGCTAAGTTAAATAAAAATAGTATTTTAATTTTTTCTAGATTAAATCTATAACTAATATACCAAAAATGAAATCATCTTTAACCAAGTGAATGACATCTAACAAAAAGAATTCCAATTCTTAAGTAGACTCATAATAAACGCATACTAGTTTAATCAGAATTCAGCAGAAAAAAGCACATGGCAAAAAAAAAAAAAATACCAGAAACCAATGTTTCAAAATATGTTTTCAAATACAAATACAAAATCATAAATAACACATACAAGTATAGTTTCAAAATTACATTTCACAACACAACCGTTACTGCATATAACCTCTGTATATGGTAATATATTAATTAGACATAGCACCAGAATAAAAGAAAAGAAAAATTAAATTTAATGAATAACAAGATTCTCTGAAACAACTAAAGCATATTCCTCGCTAATGAGTTTGTGCATAGGGCTGGCAATCTCATCAAGTACAAAATTATCCTAAGAACCAACGCTGCCAAAATATATCAATGTTTGATGAATCAACTATCATTGCTTCAAACTTCACAACGGAGCACCTATGGTCCAACATAATATGGTCTAAGTGGAATAGTCTTCCGACTAGCGTATGACAATATCATAAATCCACAATCTCATTACAAAAATTAAAGATAAGTCACTACAAAGTGATATGATACAATTTCATTGCAATCATAATACATACAATGTTTATCCACAAAACAATCATGAAAACCATAACATAGAGTTACAACAGTGCATACATATGAACATACACAATAAGCACTAAGACATTATATAATGTATGCTACTATGCAATACAATAATTCATTATCCAAAAAATAAATTAAGTTTAAAAAACACTGTAGCAATCTTAAACCAACTCCTAAAGAAAAAAAAATAAATAGGTCACAACTCCGGGGTCCTTGATAGTATTCTGTACACCGCACGGGGTCAATACTGAGTCAACAGGCTGGCTTGGCTGCGCTTGACTAGACACCTGGTCGTAGGCTGACCTACATTCCTCTCACAGTGAAAAAATAACTTCGGTGCGATGATTCTTAACGCAAAGCCGAATACTGTGGGAAAATACAAATGAAAATGTCTATTTCAATCAACTTGTGAGATTTATTGAAGTAAAACGGAAAGTTAGTCTTACATTTACCCAAACTTGTGGCAGTGAAAACATCTGGTTTCTATATGATGCCATCATTTCCTCGTCACATAGCCGATAACACAGAAGGATAGGAACATCCTGACCGAAAATGAAGGTCATCACTACAGTAGGCTGAAATAAAATCCTACTTACACAGAACGAGATATTCTCTCGAACTCAAAATGCATAACAAGCAGTAGTTTTTGAAACAATACTCTTGCTGTTAACTTGTTTATAACCAAGTTTGTTCTTTTGTTGTGCAACATTATTATGATTAGTATTTCTCCTTTTATAAAAATATCTAACCGATGGATTTTGTTGTGTTCTAGAACCATCATTATAAGGCTGATAACCTTTATTGTAGTTACTTCTTTCACCAAAACTGTTTCTATTCTCCTTTGTGACAATATGCTTACCAAATTGCTCAGTACTAGTGATAACAAAATCCTTATAGTTATCAACATTTTGGGCACAAGTATTACTAATAGCTTTGTCCCTTATTATCAGTTTATCAGAATTTCCATAATCAGCATAATGGTTGGTCTTTTGAACTTTAAATTGACAGTTATCTCCATTTTTTTTGTAATCTGCCGAACTGACTGATAACGTAGAATTATCTTTGCTGGCCTGACGCCAAGAGTCAGTAACGTTAGCAGTAGTAGTACGTGGAAAATTGTATTTGCCACGTAAGGATTTACGTCCACCATGCTCGATTTTCGACTCAGCAAAGAGTGTAAAGGGCTGATTCCTTGCTGGTTTTACTTGGTGATCAACAACCTTCTGTCTACTATTGTCAATATTGACAGTAGACAGCCCCTTGATGCCTAAAACAACATCTACTAATGCATCCACTCTTTTCCTTAGATCACTAATCTCAGCACTTCTAAGTGAGATGTCTTCGGTTTGTTTCTTAATTAAGTCATTAGATGTTAAAACCTTACTCTTCTCCTCCATGAGTAATTTCTCAATATCAGTCATTTCCTCTTTCTTAAACGATAACTCCTCTACTCTCTTTTCTACATCCTTTTCTTTGCTTTCCCTCCTCTGTCGTGCCAATTTCCATAATCTTTTCCTTTGCACCTCTGCTATCTGTGGTTGAAGTCGGGCCACCTGGGCCTCAAGACCTTCGACTTGAGCAGCTTGTGCTCTCAACTGTGTTAATTCCAGTTGAAGTACTTTGATCTTATTTTCATAGCTATTTTTAAGCTCATCAATTTCCTCCAGAGATACAATATTCTTCTTTATAGCAACACTTTGTAAAAAATCCACCTCACTTCTTAAATCCACAATTATTTCTTGATAAGACTTCTTATCTTGCCTGAACTTTTAATTTGCAACACATCTCTTTCTTTTCTTCAATTTCTCGAGTGAGATTACATACTTTGCTATTCTTGTGTTCTATCTGAATTTCCAAATCTTTTATTTTACTGAACGCAGAGTCTAATGCTGTTTTTACACCAGCAAGCTCCAAGTTTGATTTCTGTAGCTCATTTGTGAGCTTAGACACTGTTTCTTGTAATTTTTTCTTTTCAGCACTATCCTGCAAAAAATTAGCCCTTTCCTGTAAAGCACTCTGTTTGTTTACTTTTGTTTGTTTCTCATTCTTCAATTCCCTTCTTTGCACGTCAGAAATATCGTTGTGGATTATCTTATATATACTCTGCACTATATGTCCGTGTTCAACCTCAATATACTGTTGGTCAGTAGAGAGGGTCTATGGAAGATCATGGCAAAATATGACTGCCCAAAGAAATTTATCACAATAGTGCAGCAACTGCATGATGGAATGCAGGCTAGAGTTCAGGACAACGGTGAGCTATCAGAGCCTTTCCCCGTCTCAAATGGAGTTAAACAAGGGTGCGTACTTGCACCGACTCTGTTCAGTATCATGTTTTCTGCTATGCTGACTGATGCTTTTAGAGACGGGGACACAGGAATCGACATTAGTTATCGTATTGATGGAAAATTGTTTAACCTTAGGAGGCTTCAAGCAAAAACCAAGGTCAAATCACACACCATCAGAGATCTTCTGTTTGCTGATGATTGTGCCCTCAATGCTGGCTCAGAGGCTGATCTGCAGCATAGTGTGGATAGATTCTCCGAAGCCTGCGCCAACTTTGAGCTTACCATCAACACGAAGAAAACAGAAATCATGTACAGTTTATACTGAGCCAATCATCAAGGTTAATGGTGAGAAACTGAATGTTGTGAACAGATTCACATACCTTGGTAGCACACTATCCCAGAACATTGTCATTGATGATGAGGTGAACACCAGGATCTCCAAAGCCAGCAGCACATTTGGCAGATTATACACCAACGTTTGGCATCGAAGTGGCATTAGTCTACAGACAAAGCTGAAGGTGTACAGAGCTGCGGTACTTCCAGTGCTGCTATATGCAAGTGAAACATGGACTGTATACAGGCGCCACGTAAAGAAGCTAAACCACTTCCATACAGTCTGTCTCAGGAAGATAATGAACATCAAATGGCAAGACAAGATCCCGGATACCGCCGTTCTTGACAGAGCTGGTATCCCTAGTATTGATACTATTCTGATGCAGTCACAGATTCGCTGGGCAGGTCATGTAGTTTGCATGCCAGACAATCGACTGCCAAAGATACTCTTTTATTGTGAGATACAGAAGGGTAAACGCTCCCATGGTGGCCAAAAGAAGCGCTTCAAAGACACGTTAAAGACGTCATTGAAAACCTTTGACATAAACCCAGACACATGAGAGGCTGCTGCGCAGGACCGAACTGCTTGGCGCACATCTCTTCGTAAAGGTGCAGCGGCATGCGAATCATCCAGAAGAGCAGCAGCGGAACAGCGGAGACAAGCTGGAAAGGACCGTGTAATAAAACCTTCACATGAAGCAAACATTCCCTGCCCACACTGTCCGAGATCTTTCCAGGCCCGCATCGGGCTCATCAGTCACCTTCGTACCCATAGACTAACCTAACATATTCCTAAATAATTGGTCTTCATCACCCGTGATGGACAAACAACAACTGTTGCAAAAACACTCGAAGGTGCCGTAGCAAATTAACCAAATCCTTAGCCATTACCAAATTACAAACAAACTTAAAGTTATGTTCAGCAAATGAATCTAGGAATGCTGACACATTAATCAAAAAATCATCCATCACCCATGCTCCAAGTCGTGGGCCTCTCAATCCCTTATTATCTCTACCTACCACAAATGCACACTCCAACATAGGCCTTATATCTGCAGGATCTATATCGTAATCCATGGTGATACAATCACTGAGTGTAAACTTGTATTGAACACTGATAATTATAGAAGCCTATGTCCCTTTGAGTTTATAAAATTACTTTTAAATCTCAGATAATTAATATCTTTTCAAGATATCCAATAATATTCGCCAATAAAGTAACATACGTTCTTGTGCATAGACCTTTTCAATTCTCAATTATTATGCACTAAATCCCATACTAAACAGTTAATAGAATACATAATGCGCAATATGAGAAGACTTGATAGCATACATACATAAACACAGTTTCCACAACAACAAAAAACCACTTATCTTGAAATAGTCCCTTCTTTTCCCGTTACAACCGATGGGCATCCGATGACACACCATAAGCAGACTACCATGTCAACTTTCACTCCACCTTGACACAGTATGCTATGTTGTCGTACACAGCACAGGAAACTGGAAACAGTATGCTATGTGATCGTACACAGCACTGGAAACTGGAAACTGGAAACAGTACACGTACTAACTTGTTCCCTCTGTCGTCGCGAAGGTACACTGTCACTTGTTGAAAAGAGTTACCTGATATTTCGTACTTGTATATATAACTGGAACCTAATGTAACTCTCATAATGCAGATATCACTGATGATGACGAATCAGGACAGGTAGTCATAACCATGTCAAAGTTTACTTGAAAATTTCACTCCGAAACATAGAACTGGAAACGCTGCAGGAATGTCATAAGGAGACATGTAAACACAAGACGCATCACCGTGTCACCGATTACAGGTCATGAGCGACACAAAACTGTCTGTGAATAATAGAGGCGTTGCCGATTACAGGTCACGATCGACACAAAAACTGAGAAGATTCGCCTTTGTTTCTTAACAATGTAGAAGTAAGAAATGGCGTTCTAAATACAAGCCACACCCACACAGGGCTAACTACTGTTGCCGATGGGAGAACTTCTTAGTACACTACGCCACACACAGGGCACACTCTTAAACAGGTCAAGGTTCCGTAGAAACAATCTTACCACGCGAAGTCATGGGCCTTACGCCCGAAAAGCTGGCACACCAACTGATAAATTCGTGCTGATAACGCGAATGTCGTGGGTTCGTTCCCCACATTGGCCACCAATGATAAAGTATAGAACGCTGGTAAAGTAGATCTCTGTTGAATGATTAAATTGTTGAATGATTAAATTGTTAAAAGTATTGAACTGTTACTGTGTATAATGACGCGAATGTTGTAGGAATACGATCCAAAATAACTGGAAACCACCAACTGAAACCTATGGGCATCAGATGATACTGGCCACCAACTGAAACCTGTTGATTTGCTGGCGTCGTTTTTTTTTTCACCACTGATGAAGACCACCATAATAAATGTTGCAGATGACAAATGGGCTAGCTCTGTATTGTCACTGTGTATAAAGTCTGTAGTGAGTAGTATGAAGAGTACAGTCACTCACCCTGTACTGTCAAGCATAGATCAACGAATCAGACTAGTGTTCATTTCCAATTGACAGCACATAATTTATTCACACAGCAACATCAATCCGGTACGATACACTACACAGGTACAACAGCATACACAAAACCAATAATAATCAATTGCGCAGAATGTCACAGTTGTTCAGTATGATATAAACCCTGTTTACATCGCAGTTCTAATGTTACACCAGTAAATCCACCAGAACGACTGCTGATACTGCAGTTACAAAAACGCCACACAGGCTTAATCTATACATATACTCGCAGTTCTAATGTTCCACCAGAACGATTGCTGATACTGCAGTTACAAAACGCCACACAGGCTTAAATCTATATATATATACTCGCAGTTCTAATGTTCCACCAGAACGACTGCTGATACTGCACTTACAAAAACGCCACACAGGCTTAAATCTATATATACTCAAAAGACTGTCCGCTCTGCAGTCTACAAGTAATCTGGCCTGCACAAATCCCGGCCTTATAATCTCTTCAATACCTCTGATATCTGTTCATGGATCCTCAAAGAGCCACTGCTGGCATAGCAGTGCAGTCAAATAATAATACGCATGAAATCCTGGGTCTGTACATACAAAGACCCATAGCACATCTCTCTTAAGAATAATGTACCTTTTATTCTATCTTATTTACCCTTATCTTCTCTTATCTGCAGATAATCACACCTAAATAGGCAAGTAATAGTACACCTCGAAAAATGGCCAAATATCGTTCCCGAACACTACCATGGGAACACACACAAGACACAGGGCTGACTATCCAGTCAACGCCCAAACTTCGACTGCCCAGACTGCTACGGGAACACACACATCTCCCGCTAAAACAGTCACCGGACTCGGCTGTTCACGGACTACCCGTGAGCTATTCACAGCCGGCCGAAACCAGTACAGAATAACTAACTGACTAGCGCTCACGACGCTTTCTGTACACTCTGTTTTCTAACATATAAATGTTTAAACAACTCACAATTAAACAAGCCAACAAGTGCCACAACCCTGAATTCACACTGTAAAATCACATACTAAGGATCACTTCCCTTTTGACCTTAACAACGTCGAACGGGCTTTGATTGACTGATATACTGCCAGAGTTGTCTTAAAGTCTTTCCTAACAAGTCTCAAGTCTCTTAGTGCAAGGCTCAAATCCAGTCTCAAGTTCCTAAGAGTAGTCTTTAAGTCGAGTCTCAGTTTTGATATGAAACTGTTTATAGCCACAATAGTTTTTATTTGAACAATCAAATTAATCACTACAAATAATAAAGAAAAAAATAACCTTTTTTTTTTAGTATTTTCGTTATTGCATACTTTTATTTTATTGATTTAATCAAAACCATGTTCGGTTTCTCCTTAAGAGTGAATTGTGAATAAAGACGGCGAACTTGGTTCGCCAAACTTGACAAGTCCCGAGTCGAGTCTGTAATTAAAATTTAAAAAAACCCGAATCGAGTCTCTAATCGAGCCGTTGTGGTGACGTAAGTCCAACTTGAGTTCTAGTCGATTGATTCGAGTAGACAACACTGTATACTGCAGTCACACTCTAATGAATAAACTCTATGTGTATTTATATGTTGTCTGACAACAGGAAAATGCCCACAAGCCAGCTGCTACACTTTATTTGGCGGGGAACCCAACGAGTGCAGTACGTCTAACCTGTGTCCAGAAGGGCAGTTCTGTTGTAATGACGGATGCAAGAACGTATGTCAGTGGACACGAGAATCTGCTGCCATGATAGCACAAGAGGAGGCCAGGGCAAAAAAACAGCAACAGTTGATCGTTCAGGTAAAATGTGTTCTCTCTCTCTCTCTCTCTCTCTCTCTCTCTCTCTCTCTCTCTCTCTCTCTATGTGTGTGTGTCTCTCGCTCACACACACGCACATTCTCTCTCTCTCACTCTCTGAAAGGATATAGTATGTAAGTTAAGTGAGAGTGGAAGGGCAGATTGTTAGACGGGCCTGCGCGACCAATTCTTAACTCTTTGAAAACAAAGTTCGTTCGTTCGTTCTCTCCTTAAATTTGAGAGTTTTGTGAGAGCATCTTCTTCTTCTGCGTTCGTCCTGAAAAGGACGTTGGTTACGTTGTCTCGCCGTTTACAGTGAAGCTGCGATATTTTCGCCTTTCGGCCCGACACATCCGTTTTCAGCATGACATTTTTGTGACTGGGTTTGCCTTCCCTCTTCGATCCCTACTCTCTCGGCTAGACAGCAGTAATGCAGCCTGTTTCCAGGACCACCACTTGGAGGTGGAGTAGGGTCTTGGTCAGCTCTGGTTTGCTGACCCTGACGCAAGCAGTCAAGCTATGAGTCGCTGACTGCATTAATCTCGTTTGCTGCGTCTTCGGTCCCATGTGAGAGTATAAAATAGGCAAGGAAGGGGTTCTAAATGTATTGTTTTGTGAAAAATAGAATAGTCATCAAATACAACAGGGTAAAGAGGGATGCATTTAAAAACATGGAAGAGGGTATGCCATAAACACTACATACATTTGGAAACAATACAAAAAATATGCACACCGTCTTTGCGGGCAGACGCTAGAACTGGGCTGGTCGTGCCCTCAGAAGAGAACCCCACACTATTACAAGAACTGCTATGTTATGGACCCCAGAAGGAGGGTGAAGGAGAAACAGACCAATAGCAACCCGGTGGAGCACCGTGGAGGTCGAGATGTAAAGGACGAACCTGAGTTGGGGCACTGCATAAAGGGTAGCCACCAATTGAGCAAATTAGAGACAGTTTCTCTACGGACAATTAGCAGAGGGCAAGAGAACAGTTGGGCGACCACAGCTGAGGTTCAAAGATGTGTGCAAGAGAGATATGAGGGCACTGGACATGGATCCAGCAACATGGGAGGATAAAGCTGCCGATCGCACTAAGTGGCGATGCTATTTACGGCGCCACCTCAGATTGGGCGAAGAGAGGCTCACACAAGAAGCAGAGGTGAGGAGAAAACGTCAAAAGGAGCACCAGGAAAATAAGCAGCTGAGGGCTGTCACCTCAGGGGCGCATTCCCATAGTCAGTTATGACTGAAGGGGCTATTATTATTATTATATATATATATATATATATATATATATATATATATATATATATATATATATATATATATATATATATATATATATATATATATATATATATATATAGAAGGGCAAAGAAATCTATATAGCCTAATTATAACCAGCATGGGTGTTGCACCTCTTTTTGCACACCACAATATGTTCATTATATTGAAACGTTGCGGTGCTCAACAAGTGGGTTGCTAAGCGTAGAATAAAGTATTACGTAATTACGCGTGCAGAGCAACGGCAGTTGACTTCTGGAGGTGTCGCCAGCCGGATAGGCTGCGCTATCTGTGTGTTCTCTTGCTGCCGCTATGTCCGTTATTATACTTGTGTATAAGGAAAGTGTTTGTGCCAATTGATGCCAGGAGATTCTTATAAAGTAGATGAGTATTCTGACAAAATTGAGGAATTATATAATTGTGTCGTGGACTATAACTCAACGGACTTTACGGAGAGGTGTTGAATGCACCATTACTGTTGTAATGTAACGGACTTGGAATTATGGCCAGGAGAGTTGGCCCGATGGACAGTGTATAACTATGAATCATTCTATTAATGTGGAGCTGCTTGTTTGTATGGATTGTGAATAAACATTGTGAGATGTCTACAGTATTTATCTGCATTCATTCAACCCGTTACTGTTGCAAGTGTTCATTGATCGTTGGACAAACTCATATCTTAGAATGAACTTAGTCATATTATCTACATTAACAATATTTTTCTTGTGAATTCTTACTGAATGGCATAGACTAACGATCTGACAAAAATAAATCCCGATCTACCGCTAGATCGCAGGAGATGATTTAGTATATCTCTATATGACGGAGGGAGACGAGAGAGAATTCTAAAGTTAGAGAAATTTTAGACTATCCCTCTCCTGCCGTATTTAAAAGTGCTGTACCCCCAAGATTAAAGGTACATTATCTAAATTCCCAGTTAAAACTCATAAGCTAGCTTACTATAATCGTGAAGTTAACATTCTGGAAAAATATCTGTTGATGGAATTGCAGATAATCAATGTGGAACTTATTGAAAAAAAAAACCTGACAAGCGCCAGTGGAACAAGAGATGAGAAGAAGACGCTGTTAATGGATAGGATACACACTGAGCAAACATGTTGATAGCATTATACGGCAATTTTTGTCCTGGAATCCCCATGATAGCACACTTGACTTACGGTTCTTGAACACCTATGCTTCTTGTGGAGCTCAAGAGGAACAAGTAAAATAATGTTAAAAACTGAAATAATCCAATAACCTGCATTTGTTCCAAATTCCACATACTCTGAAACCAGCCATGATTTTATTATGGTAGATCTTCGAAGTGCTCAGTGTTTCTAAAGTAGATACCCACAACTCCTGGGTTGCCTGCCACTGGCATAGAGGGCGCTGTCTCTACATAACCGCCTATGACTAGTGGGAATTATCAATTCCGTTGTTAACGTTTTCTATATGGCACGTCGTTAAAACGGCCAAATGGCATGCATTTGTCCTGTTATCTTTTACCCCATCAAATGGCTAGCTGGAACAATATTGTCCGTGTTCCTGATTACAGTACCAATATATCTGCAACATAATGTTGCAATCTTTTGCCGCAGAAATGAAAATGCCGGTGCAAGCTTTACTCGGAATATGCTCTCAAAGAAATAGCAGTAGTGAAACATCAATTGATAGACTGAAAATTAGTTGCAGTCAGAAAAACTTCCTAGGTATTTCTAGACAATTCATATCTCGCCGTTACCGTACTGTTACAACATATCCACAAATGTTTAACTCCGTAATTATTTCTAGACTGTAACATACTGAGGAGCAAGCAAGAGGACATGCACACCATCATAGCTGGCAGACGCTGGAGCTGGGTTGGCCATGTCCTCAGAAGATGCCATCACAAGAACAGCTATGCTTTGGACCCCTGAAGGAAAACGAAAGAGAGGCCTATCAAAAACAACCTGGCAGAGGACTGTAGAAGCTGAGATGCAAAGAATGAACCAGAGTTGGGGCACTGTACGAAGAATGGCAAAGTGGGATCAATTTGTTGTTGCCCTACAAGACGCCACTAGGCGTGATGGCCACTGACTGCTTTGACGGTCGGCGGCTATGGATCAAAGAAGAAGAAGTAACATACTGAGGACAATATTATATATATATATATATACACACACACTGGAAACACGGGATGTTTCGTGATTCACCCTTCGACAGCCACAGTTACAAACAGGCAACAAGGACAAGAAATATAGACAGGTTAAAGAAAAATACTTTAGACACTGGAGACACGTAATATACATGAAATATACCAATACAGGTGAAGAGCAATAATAAAGCAAGGAAAAAACAAAATCGAAAGAAAAAAATGATCAATACAAGATAGTCAACAATCAAAGAAAATCAAAAGCAGAAAATGAAGTAAGAAAACAAAGAAGGTGCTACTATGATAATATTTCATGTCCACCATTTTTGCTTCAAGTTATTGACAATTCGGTTAATCTACATAAAACGAGTGAACTTTGTTACACGGATAATTATAATGGCTTCTTTCTTGATACCAGAGGCAGCAAGACGAGATGAGACGCAGACAGCAGGAGATGTACATTCAGCGTCAGCGGCAGTTGGCCACTGCAAAGCGTGCCAGACAACAAGCTGAAGCTAGAGCTGCGGCAGAGGCTGAACTGGCAGCCCAACAGGTGAGAGTAAAATAGGGAGTGTGGCAGTAAGTGTGGGGAGAGTCTGAGAGGCCGGAGGGAAGAAATTGCAACAGTGCAAGGGTGCTGTTGCCTTCCAGATAATATGACTTACTATCAAATATTTACTCGTACAAAAGCAACATAATCCTAATCATCATCATCATGATTTTACGTTGCCCTCCTTACAAAGCATGGAGCTACTACTGCAGCTGATCCAGTTGCAGGAAACTGACATCAAACATTCACATGCTATTGTAGTGGTGGTTTATGTGGTAATTTGCTCTACATGATGATGCTCCCAGCCCCAAGCACAACTTCATATTAGTCACCTGGTACGACATACCTGAAGAATCAGTACGCCTATTCTTTCTGTGTCTCATCAAATCCCAGGGGAACTATGTAGATCATATTCCTCTTAAAAGCACGTGCAAGTAAGAAACCAGGTCTCAAGGCTGTTACCGTGTCGATAATGTAACTTACTGTACAATATTTTCTATTACAGGCACGTGCTAAATATGAAGCTGGTCTCAGGTCTGTTGCCGCGGCTCAATCCAAAGCTACCTCAGCTTTACAGCAACGAATGGTAATGTCTGGTTATTTATAGGGAAATACTAAATAAACAGGCAGACGAAAGACGGACAATCAGACAGATTGAATTACAGACAGATTGATAGACTGACAGAGAGATATAAATGGATAGACAGACAGGCCCACATACAGATTGAATGATCAATTAATTTACTGACACAGATAAGTATAACGAAATACATTTTAATGACACTTTGTAGAAAGCTGGATAATTGGTTGTATTGACAGATCCAACAGACAGAGAGACAGACAAGCCCACATGCAGATTGAATAATGAATTAATTGATCGACACAGATATAAGTATAAAGACTAACGTATATATGGAAATACATTTTAATGACTGAACTGACCGACAGACAGATCGACAGACTGACCGACCGACCGACCGACAGATAGACCAATAGATAGAAAGATAGATAGATATACCGATAGAAAGATAGATTGATTTACAGACAGGCAGACAGCCAGATAGATAGATAGATAGATAGATAGATAGATAGATAGATAGATAGATAGATAGATAGATAGATAGATAGATAGATAGATAGATAGATAGATAGATAGATAGATAGATAGATAGATAGATAGATCGGCAGACAGACAAGCGTTATACTTTGTCATATGAACATAAAACACCCTACAGTCCCGTATTTGTATAGAAAATTATTTCTAGACATGTTAAAATATTATGTTTTAGATTTGTGCTTAATAATAACATTGACAGATCTCCAGGTTCAGGAAAATTACAAGTATGAAAATGTAACAGATATAAATCAAGTTACACACATTTGCAGATTCATGCAGTACTTTTATCAACTGTTGATAGTATACAACGTAATGTTGTTTATTTATAGGCTCAACTTCAAACCCAGCAGCAAAGGTTGATACAAATGCAGACACCATCTCCTCAGTCATATCCCACAGCAGGCAGTTTCCTCGACAACTTTGTGGGTGAACCACAATCTCTCAACAGCATCAACAACGCCAACAGCAACCTGGATCAACAAACTCTGCAGTTTCAGGAACTACAACTGCAGCAGCAACAACAACAGAAAACAACACAGCCCGTCTTAAACGAAATCAAGGGATATGTAAGGGGCAGCAAGAGAGATAACGTGGCTGGTTCTCTTATTAACCAGATTAACTCTCCTGCCAATGCTAATCCGTACAGTCTCTTAGCTCAACAGAACGCCAACGGTAAGGACGGACAGAACGAACTCTTGTCACTTATCCAATCGGCTCCACCCACTTCTGCCAGGCAATATCCGACAAGGAATAATCAAGTTCTTCAACGCTACCCAGCCGAAGCCGCTTCTGCCGTCGACACTGCCCGCGATTTAACTAACGTGAACCCAGTACAACAATCTCCTTCTCTTTATCAGTCTCGGATAGCATCACCAGCCTATCCGGTCAGGTCACCATCTTCCGCTTATCCAACTAACCGAGGTGTCCAGTTTTATCCTGCTCAGAAGCAGTATCTCAACCAGCCGCAACGAGACTATAACTATCAATCCGTTGTTCAATCCTCCTACAACCAACAGGCAAGCCAAAGTCAAGTGGAACCAATTTTAATGTATCACGCAATGCAGACAGCTGCATAAATAACGTACAGGTGTAAAATGTATCCACGCTTTTACCAGACGTGTAATACTGTCAAATAAAAGGATTTTTGGAATCGTTGTTCTGAGCTAAACAAATGCTTTACTCGGTTTACCACTATATGCTGTACTGTTAGTCTTTATGTTAGGGACTGGATCGCCCTTCTAATAGGGATTCCCAATTGAATAATTTTTTTTTAAAAACCAAAATACAGTGCCAGTTATTTAACCCAGGTGAAATACTACAAAATAATACAGGTAACGTGTCGTCTCAATGAAAAATATTGTCTTGGTTTTAGTCCACAGCGCTATAGTTAAATCAAGAATATTATGAAATGTTTCTGTTGTGTTGGTGTAATCCTAACGTAGTTGTTTATCAAATTCACAAAACTCATTGATCTCTGTGTCCCTAGAACTGTATCCAACTTTCATATCCTTGAGTCTATAATCGTGATACAGCTCATAGCTGTTTGTCTTCCTAGACTTGTCTTCACTTCTGAGTCTATCGCCTTGATACAGCTTATAGTTGTCTCTATATTTATACCTGAACGGTTGAAATGTAGAATAGTAGGACGTGTGTTCAATTTGGCATTAACATAGAATTCAGAGACGCAGTAATAAGGGGTAAGAGTTAGGAATCCTAAACCCTAACCCTAACGACGTGGCTGAACTATTTGGATGGCGTCGAAGAACATGTCCCGCTTTTCTTCATTTCAATAGACTTGAACACAACCTTCATGTCCGTTAGACTATTGTCTTAATAGAACGAATTGTTGTCTTTATTTTTAGTCCTGTCCCCAACCATCAGATCTCTCAGGTCTACCATCTTGATAGAACGTACTGTTGCATATCCCTAGATGTGTCCCCAAGACTCTGATCTGCGAATCTATCACATAGACAGAACTTGCTGTTATCATATCTCTATATATTAGATCCATCGTCGTGTCAGTGTTCCCTGTATCATCTTTGGATATTTTTTTCATCTGTGGTAAATCTGGACATATCGTCTTAGAAGTGGGCCACCTACAAATGCTGTAATTTTAAAATGTATAGATACCATTTATTCTTGTAATTCTTCTCCCGCTGCAATTTGTACAAAAGATAACGAAATCAATTTACGTTCCCAAGTCAAAAGTTAACAATATCTGAGAAAGTTATCTTATGAACTGAATTATAGGTATTAAAAAGTAACCTCTGCTTGGCTCTCTATACAATAAAGAACTGTGTAGCTGGATCCATTTTTACTGTTATGTTTGTTGGTAGATGTGCGTAAAAGCAAAATGGTTGCCGAGTTAGTCTGTGAAATAGTCGGTTGAGGAGAATTTAACCTAGAATACTGGAGGAAGTATAAGCATGTTGTCAGCGATGTTGTTTATGGAATAATGAGAAGAGAGCTGTGATTCGGAGCCTGACAATGGACACATACAGTAAAATACATCGATAAAGATAATCCAATCTTGAAAGGCTCATATGAATTATGGGTATATTATGAAAATAGAACGATAAATGGCGAGAAATATCTACGGTTTTTCAGAGAACAGAATGTAGAAATGATAGATGACACACCGTGTATCGCTAAAGGATTCAGAGTTCACAGCATGACTTTTTTGCAGAACAGTATGACTACATAATATTATTCATTGTCAAATGGCTGTATTCCCGACAGCATGCCTGCCTGACATAATTCATTGTCACATGACTTATTTATGCACGCATAAATTATGCGTTTTTCTTATTCCGGTGCAATAGAAGATGTAGTCTACAAGTGAAGTGTTTAGTTTGCCGAAGTTTGCCGAAGCTGTCTTCTTCTTGTCCTTTTTCCTCATTATGGAGCACGGAACCATAACTGCAACTGGCTGTCTTGCATGAAGCTTTCACCAAACTATTTGATGTGCTCTTGTAGCGGTGGATTCTGTAGCAATCTATTTTACATGATGAAGTTGTTAGCCCCATGCCCAAGCTCATATTAGACGCCTCTGACTACATGCCCGACAGAGTGTTAGTTCTATTCTTTCTTTCTCTCCTCAAAAACCTACACGGGGCATAAGTACTATAATAGATTTCACTATTTCATATGCTAGTATTGTTCTCTTTTTGCTTTCTTAAAGATGTAAGGTAAAGGTAAAGGATCCCATTACACGCCTATTGAGGCATATTGGGAATACGGTGTTAGGCCCGTATTTTCTTGACCAACGGGACACTAGGGGTGATGTGGTAAGCATCACGCCGGCCGCCTTAACCTTCCCAGAGTGGTTCTGGTACCCAATTTATGAGGCTGGGTCGACCCCGGAGCCGTTTGCGGTCTAAACAAATCCTATCTCAACTGGGGATCGAACCATGGACCACTGAGCTAGGAAGCCAGTGCACTAACCACTGTGCTACCGCAAATGTGGCCATTGAGTAATGACACAGTACACGCTGTTGTAAATGTCTATCCCTTTTTTAAGTATTGTGTAAGTAAGCCAACACTCATTTATAAAATCCTGTAACTTTATGGTTGTCATTTTTTCATTGTTGATCATGTTTTAGAACCATACAACACGATTGCCTTGACATTTGAGCTAAAGATTCTTTTTTGTGCTGGATTTCTGCTGCTTTCCATAAGTTTCCTAATGCCATGAAAGCTGATCGTGTCTCTTGTTTTATTGCTTCAATATCACTGTCCGTTACTGAAACTTTGTTTATTTTGCTACCAAGTTAAATGTATGAGTCCACGTCTTGCTATTAAACAATCAACTTACGTTGAAATCTATATTCACCAGCTTTTCTAATTGTGGCAAACAAAGCTGCCGTGTATGTCTGCTATTTCGTGAATGCTGCTAAAGAGGTGCAGAAAGGTTGCTCTTTTACTGATGTTGTTAAGGTGTGTTTGCGCTTAGTGTTGGTAACCTAATCCATGAAGAAAAACAGCGCTGAAAGGACAAAGAAAATTGCCTAAGATACAGTCATAAAGTCCCCATTAATTAGTGGTTTGGCCATCTCATGAGATTGGAGCCTGATACACTACCACTTACGTGCCTACAACAGCAGAAGATCAGGGTTCAGAGCATGGGAAAACCAAGAGGCAGCTGGATAGACAACATCACAAACATCCTACAACAACACGGACTCAATAAGTGACATACTTGGCTCAAGAATACAAACTTCATCTTCCCACTACACTTCACGGTAATTGTGGAGGGAAACAAGTAAGTTAAGTATGCAAGCACGGAGCTTTCTGGATTGGTTAGCGTTGTTTTAAAATTTGTTTTTCAAATATTGAGGACACGAAACAAAAACTAACTGCTGGATTGTTTATTTCAAAACAAGAGAACTAGTGGCAGTAAACAAAAGGACAACGCAGGGCGTTGCTCTCAGTAACAATAAAAACATCATCAAAAATAAACAGCAAACCATCAGTAATATGTTCACCTCCGACCATGTTTATTCCATGTAATGCCAGTTTGAACGCCTTGCATTGAATTCAACTTAGTCTTGTTTAGTCATCTGGTTTCGCTCACTATTGATATGTAAAAATATTTTTTCTTGGTTCCTCAAAAGGCTTACTTGGCCATCAGAGATTCCCTCATCTCGTTGTATTCCAGCTGAGCCTCCGTGAGTTCCTTCAAATGATAAGACAGGAAAAAAAGTTTGACAGTAAAAAATATATTTGTAATTTTTGGGTTGAATGTATTTGCTGCAGAGATGACTATGGTGATTAGGAAATTACACTTGGGACTTGCATTAAGTATGTTTTTTGTATCATGTGTGATTTCTGGTGGTCTCTGAAGAGACAAAGAAACAACAGAACAACTGCTTCTACAAGCATGTCGTAAGAGATGAACAATATGAGTCTGTGTATGTGATTAACAGAAGTAATAATAACATTCTTTTCAGTTTTTAACCTATTTCTTCAACAGCAGTGTTTATTTTGCGCTGACGAACACATTTGTTGAAATACAAAAATGTAGTCACAGCTGTATCAAAGTAGTAACAGGTAGTGTAGTCACAGCTGTATCAAAGTAGTAACAGATATTGTAGTCACAGCTGTATCAAAGTAGTAACAGGTAGTGTAGTCCCATGGCAGATAGGGCTGTAGAGCAGTGGTTCCCAACCTGTAGTCCGCGGACCACTTATGGCCCGTGGCTGCGTTATCGATTAGGCGTTAAGTGCTTTGATTTTGCTCTGATCCTTCTTACGTTTTTAATGATCGTATGTTTTATGCGATACGTTGTTAACACTTTAACGGACACTGAAGGCGGTGAAATAAAAAGAAAAATGCAAAATGAACTTTCAAACTTTTTGCTAACAGTGGAAGGATAATTTTACTATTTCTGCATTCAAAAACCTAATTTTGGTTCATTAAGGAACTTTCTTTGGGTTGCGATTTTAACCGTCATTGCGCCAGCTGAACACAAAACACGATGTGATATGACAATGACCGCTATTACCGCCATGATTTTACTATTACATTACTATTACATTACTATTACCTTACAATTTTCTGGTCATCTAGCAAATAATTAACAACTTGTGTTATTAAATATAGACCTATTCATCTATTGAAAACAGTTAAATGTTTATGGCATTTTTTTTTTACATATAAGCTGGTGGTCCGCATCGTATATGTAGTTGGGAAAGTGGTCCCTAGATGTAAACAGGTTGGGAACCACTGATGTAGAGGAGTCTTCTTCTTTGTACACATTCAGACGTCAACTTGAATAAGTTTCAAGATGGCGGTGGTCAGTCAGAAGTTGTTGGTGTCTCCATAGCGTTTGTCCAGGAATGGTACTTGTGATGGTCACATCTGCCTTCTCTGTTCTTCATATTTTGGGCACTTTTGCAGCAAATGTTCAGCTGTCATTTTATCTGTGCTACAGTTACAATCACCTGTAGTTCCTATCTTTGGCTTGTTGACTAGATGGTATCTTAATCTGTTGTGGCCTGCGTGGAGTCTGTAGATAACCACTTGTTCATTTTTGTTAAGATGGTAATATGCATCGTTCAATAGGTCTCAGCTTTAAGAAGTGGGGTGACAAGTTCCATTCCTTGTTGCCTTTGCCTACCCTAACTAAATAGCAGAGTCAGGTACTCATTAACAGGTGCTGGTTTATGTAGCTATTTATTTTATATGATGAGGTTACTATATGATGAGGTTACCATATGATGAGGTTACCATATGATGAGGTTACCATATGATGAGGTTACCATATGACTGTGTGGTGCAAGCTTCATGTATGGGGACCAGCTCTGCCAAGTGCGCAGAGGATGATGATGATGATGAAAGGAAGAGAGAGTGAGAAGGGTGGGGGTTGGGGTGTGCAGATAAAAACCAAGAACAGAAGTGAATGGAGTAAAATTATCACTGCTTGAAAACTGCCCTGGCATTGAAAAAAAAATATGAAGTTATAAAGTAAATGGAATCTTAAACAGAAAACAAAATGTCTTAATGATACACTTTACATGGAAATGATTGCCTAAGAATATTACATTTCACAAGTAATGACTTAAGAGGGTATATCACAGATTTTCACCAGAAAAGACAGTTTTGAATATTCTATTCCTGTTACTCAGTTAACTATTTAAAATAGACTTTCCTTATATGTTTATGCGTTTATAAAATACCAGAAACCTACATTCTGTCCTTTACTTATTCTCATTCTTCTATCATTTACTAGACACAGTATTAAGGTCTTTGTCTTGTGTAATCTGGCCTATACTGTTTAATAGTGAAACTGCAGAAGTGATTGCGTCTATAATTAGTCTGGGTCGTCCTATGGTACATATCCGGGTCACGTGGGGGGGTCGTGCTAGACCTCTGTCGGTGAAGCATTATTTTTGTAATGCTTAGCTGGCAGAGTGGATAGTGGCGATTCGCTCCCGTGGCTAGGCGGTGGGTGCCGTTCGGAAGGTCCTGGTTCGATTCCCGGTAAGCCTATCACTTCTGTTGTTTTTCTGTTGTCTGGTCTTCTACTTCTTTATTTCTCACTGAGTGCCTGATAACATACCTTTGTGTGTTGTTTGTTTATTTATTAACTATTTAAATTAACATTTGCCTACTTCAGTATTCTCCATAAGACAGCCAACGCAGTCTGTACAATTAAATGCTTTCTCACAGTCCACAAAGTTGGTGTACAATGAGGTGTCTGCCATTCATTTGACTGGTTCGCAATGACTCTCACTGTTGTTATCTTGTCTGTACATGTTTCTGTTTAATATCCCGCTCGCTCCTTCCTCAGTTTTTCTACCTAAGATCTCTTATCTAGTCACTGACTACAATAAATTCATGTTAAAACCATGAACACACATAAACTTCACATCCAAAAATAAAATGGTATCTGAATTATAGTTATATTAGCCAAAAGTTTAGTACCATCAGCTTTCTAATATTTCTTTCAGCTTTCTAGTATTATGCCTTAGTATTGAATATAGGCTGATTAGTTATTAAATACAGGACCTGAGTCACTCGAAACACCACATCTAAATATTGTCACGCGTCTCTCATACAGACATATGGTGCTCGGCTTCTAAAAATATTTTTTTGTTTTTAAAAAATCAATTCTGAGTCAGCTTGCCTATCCATTATGTCTAATTAGCATCTACTTACCTGCCTGCCTACCACCTATGTACTCACTTACCAACCTAACCTGTCTGTGTACTTACCTACCCAAAAGTCTATTTGTCTATCTGTCCTAGAAAATGTTTTTCTGATGTTGTCTAAAGCAGAGAAATTTATGGTTGATCTGCTAGGTTTGTTATCTTAGAGGTAACTAAGAAAGAAAATCATCAAAAAAGCAGCATTTGACTTACCTGACCAGGTAATGGCTCAAACAAGTGAGGAAATCCAGGTGGAGGTGGAGGTATAGTTGGCACATATTCTGTGGCTTCTGGGACAACAGTTGTTGCTGTCGTATTCATTGACTCTGTCGTGACTATTGGAGGAGTCACAGTAACATTTCTATCAATTATTACAACACCCGTGAAGTTCGTAAGTTCAGTTTGATTAAATACAAGATCGACATGAGCCAGCGTAGTTCCATTCTCAGCTGTGGTGATCGTTGTCGTTGATTCCAGCCGTAGAGGGACCATAGCATTTACGTTTGGTACTGTATTAGAGTTTTGATGAACAGTGCTATTGTAATTGTTGTTCCCCATGATACCCTTGGTGACATTACTTGTGCCAATAAAACTCTGAATCTGCATTAACAGCGCATTTGATGGTGCAGTTAGGGTGTCGTCTCTCTGTGGCATGCCTGTGGCCAATGGTGCTACTAAAACCTGATGTACGTCCTGTGCAACCCTTGCAAGATGGACATGGGGTTTCTGTTGAAATTTGATCAAAGAGTAGATTAGTTAATCTTTGGGATGTATAACTGGTGCAAGAGTATAGCATTTAAGTATCTCTTGAAAGTGGATATTTAAACGAACTTATTAATAATGCAGGATGTATATTTGAAGGAGACAACCGTTTTTGTGGACAGTGGTTGACTGAATGAGCCAAGTGCCTCTTAAAATCAAGAAGATTTGCATGGGGCCATGTGGCAAGATATAGGACAGTAAACTTTTCTAGAATAGAAGAAGCAAAAAAAAAGTATAAAAAAAAGAATACACCACTAAAAGCATTAACTATTATTCTTGAGAAAACAAATGAAGAGGTTCCAGTTTTTAAACAGATGATGGAAGCGTCTATACCTTTAATTGTAAAGTTAGTATCTACATAATTACCATTTGTCTTCCACTGATCGGAGCAGCAGTGGGATCCGGCAGCCCCCTGAGTGTCTGAGCAGCCCTCTTTAGGAAAGCACTGCTCACCTCCATGGCATGAGGAAGGGGCTAGAAAAGGTGCCCTAAACATTGCCTGCTTCACCATTACCTAACCAGCTTACCGCGGTTGGTGGGTACCCTACTTCGGCGGTCGACATATAAGAAAAAGAAAGGACAGATTTTTTCCCCATCATTCTAGGCGCATGGAATGTGCGCACTCTCCTTGACAAAGACTTTAACGCAAACAGACCTGAGAGACGAACTGCCCTGATTGGGAGAGAACTGGCCAGGTACAACATTGACATAGCAGCACTGAGTGAAACTCGACTTGCAGGCGAGGGCCAACTTTGCGAAAAGGGTGCAGGTTATACATTCTTTTGGAGCGGAAGAGGAACTGAAGAAAGACGAGAAGCAGGGGTTGGATTTGCAATCAAAACAGCAATTGTCAGCAAGTTAGCAGGGCCCCCAAAGGGAATAAATGACCGACTCATGACGGTCAAGATCCCTCTGTTTTATGGAAGAAAACATGCCACCATCATTAGCGCGTATGCACCAACTATGACAAACCAGGATGACGTCAAGAATAAGTTTTACGAAGAACTACATGCAGTCATTGCATCAGTTCCTAAAGCAGATAAGCTCATCATTCTTGGTGACTTTAATGCAAGAGTAGGCTCAGATAACATCTCCTGGAATGGCACTATTGGAAAGTACGGCGTGGGTCGCTGTAACAGTAATGGACTTCTTCTCCTCCAGACTTGCGCAGAACATGACCTACTTGTCACCAACACCATTTTTCGACTTCCTACCCGCAACAGGACCTCCTGGATGCACCCTCGCTCAAAGCATTGGCACCTAATTGACTATGTAATTGTTAGGAAGAAGGACAGGCAAGATGTCCGGGTGACCAAATCCATGTGTGGTGCCGAATGCTGGACTGATCATCGCCTCATTGTATCTAAACTTAAAATTCGTATCCAACCAGCCAGGCGCCCTCAGGGGAAGAAAACTCAAAAGAGGCTGGATGTCACCAAACTAAAGAAGACAAAAATCAAACAGTCATTTGCTGACACCTTAGAAGACCGTCTCAAATCTATCTCGCTAGACGGCCAAAGTGTGGAAACAAATTGTGCAGCCCTAAGTGAGCAGATCTACAACAGTGCTACAGAGGTCCTAGGTCCTTCCATCAAGAAACAAAATGACTGGTTTGATGAGAACTCAGATGATATAAAGCAGATGTTGGCTGAGAAACACCATCTCCATAAAGCATATTTAAATGATCCAAAATCTTCATCCAAGAAAGACGCTTTCAACAACATGCGTAGAATTGTCCAACATAAACTACGCCAGATGCGGGATTCATGGCTGAGTAATAAAGCAGATGAGCTCCAAGGCTTTGCTGACAGCCATGACTTGAAAAATTTTTACCTTGCACTCAAAGCGGTCTATGGTCCAACATCATCAGGATCATTTCCCCTCCTTAATGCAGATGGAAAAACACTAATTACAGACAAGGAAAAAATTCTCCAACGCTGGGCTGAACATTTAAATAATATTTTGAACCAGCCATCATCTATTAATGACGAAGCCATCATCCGCCTGCCCCAAATTCCTATAAATGAAGCATTAGATGATGTACCAACTCTGGAGGAAACTAAAAAAGCGATTCGTCAACTGTCTAGTGGAAAGGCCTCTGGCTCCGATTCAATTCCTGTTGAGGTTTATAAAGATGGCGGTGCAGTTCTGATAGAGAAACTTCACGTGATCTTCCAGCAAATGTGGCAGAGTGAAACCATCCCACACGATCTCAAAGATGCGTCAATTATACATCTATATAAACGTAAAGGTAATCGCCAAGACTGTAACAATCATCGAGGCATCTCTCTTTTATCAATCGCTGGGAAGATATTCGACAGAATCCTTTTGAATCGCCTTACGGCTCATCTTGACAAAGGTCTTTTACCTGAAAGTCAGTGTGGATTCCGGAAAGAACGTGGAACCACAGATATGGTGTTCGCTGCAAGACAGCTACAAGAAAAATGCCAAGAACAGCACTGTGACCTGTACACAGCTTTCATCGACTTGACAAAGGCGTTCGACACGGTCAGTAGAGAGGGTCTTTGGAAGATCATGGCAAAATACGGCTGCCCAAAGAAATTTATCACAATAGTGCAGCAACTGCATGATGGAATGCAGGCTAGAGTTCAGGAAAACGGTGAGCTATCAGAGCCTTTCCCCGTCTCAAATGGAGTTAAACAAGGGTGCGTACTTGCACCGACTCTGTTCAGTATCATGTTTTCTGCTATGCTGACTGATGCTTTTAGAGACGGGGACACAGGAATCGACATTAGTTATCGTATTGATGGAAAATTGTTTAACCTTAGGAGGCTTCAAGCAAAAACCAAGGTCAAATCACAATCCATCAGAGATCTTCTGTTTGCTGATGATTGTGCCCTCAATGCTGGCTCAGAGGCTGATCTGCAGCATAGTGTGGATAGATTCTCCGAAGCCTGCGCCAACTTTGGGCTTACCATCAACACGAAGAAAACAGAAATCATGTACCAACCAGCTCCTGGCACAGTTTATACTGAGCCAGTCATCAAGGTTAATAGTGAGAAACTGAATGTTGTGAACAGATTCACATACCTTGGTAGCACACTATCCCAGAACATTGTCATTGATGATGAGGTGAACACCAGGATCTCCAAAGCCAGCAGCACATTTGGCAGACTATACACCAACGTTTGGCATCGAAGTGGCATTAGTCTACAGACAAAGCTGAAGGTGTACAGAGCTGCGGTGCTTCCAGTGCTGCTATATGCATGTGAAACATGGACTATATACAGGCGCCACGTAAAGAAGCTAAACCACTTCCATACAGTCTGTCTCAGGAAGATAATGAACATCAAATGGCAAGACAAGATCCCGGATACCGCCGTTCTTGACAGAGCTGGTATCCCTAGTATTGATACTATTCTGATGCAGTCACAGATTCGCTGGGCAGGTCATGTAGTCCGCATGCCAGACCATCGACTGCCAAAGATACTCTTTTATGGTGAGATGCAGAAGGGTAAGCGCTCCCACGGTGGCCAAAAGAAGCGCTTCAAAAACACGTTAAAGACGTCATTGAAAACCTTTGACATAAACCCAGACACATGGGAAGCTGCTGCGCAAGACCGAACTGCTTGGCGCACATCTCTTCGTAAAGGTGCAGCAGCATGCGAATCATCCAGAAGAGCAGCAGCGGAACAGCGGAGACAAGCTAGAAAGGACCGTGTAATAAAACCTTCACATGAAGCAAACATTCCCTGCCCACACTGTCCGAGATCTTTCCAGGCCCGCATCGGGCTCATCAGTCACCTTCGTACCCATAGACTAACCTACCATATTCCTAAATAATTGGATGAACAGAGTGGTCTTCATCACCCGTGATGGACGAACAACAATTACCATTTGTGCTTGAAATTAGGGGATTAGAGTTAGAAACAAGTGTCGTTGAAAGATCTCACCATATCTAAAACAAAATTCTAACGGAGACAGATCAAATTTAGAAAAAGGGAAGGAAACAATGAACATGTGACTTGAAATGAGAAGCAGGAAGAGTGAAGCACAAAAACCACCCTTGAAAACAATTCATCTGAAGAAACAGAAACACAAGGTATCTAGTTTTTTTTTGTTTAAAAAAAAATAAAGTTTTGCCTTGGTTTTACCGTTCAACCTAGTCGTTTATATTAGAGCGCATGCCCAAATATAAACAGATTCGCTAAATAAAAAATCTGAACTCCCAAATTATTACTGCTGTTAATTTAGCACACAACGTGTGTCTTATTGCTGCATAACTAAACTTGTGCTACTAGTGACAACAGTGTCTAATAGCTATTTTCTGAATATAGATTGTCTTGGTCCAGTAAGCACTAAAGCCTAAATTAATTTTCTACTATTCAATATATGCCATGGAATGTTGATATTCAATATACTCGTATGTCATCACCAGTGTGTAACTGGGGTCCGAAAGGGGGGCAAAGAATAGTAAAACTGTAACCTGTCATGCATATCGTTGAAGGTTGTCGTGAAACATTCTAAATCCACATATATAAATTAAAAGGTAAATGTAAAGCCTAACACATAAATTCAATAAAAGGGAAAGAAGAATGGTAAAGAACAGTGCTGTCACAATGACTGTACTCGAGATCCCCCTTTTTCTGCTTCGTCTGCATATTCTCACGCTTTCACGTTTGATAGTAAAGCCTTTCTAACAATAAAACGTGTACTGTATTTCTTAGAAAACCTTGAGATACGCAAGCTGATTAATGACCTAGATTAATACTAGCATTAATTTCATTTTATACACTACGTTAACATAAACGAAAGGACAGATGGACTTAGGATAGAAAGAGAGAGGGCTGAACGGAGGACGTATGCAACACTAACACGCGTCTCGCGATTAAAATTAATGCCACCCCCAACGCGAAAGGCATGAAGCACTAACTTTTTTTCAAATAGACAGTGATAAAAAACACTACCAATACGAGAGTTAGGTTTAAAAACATGATTAATGCTTATTAGGAAACATGACATTCTACTGTTTTATGTCTGAAATCCTGACATTAGTCTGACAGTACATCAGACACCATAAAGTTTGGAAGTGAGGAGGTGGTAACAGCACGACTATCCTAGAAGAAAATACATATTTTGAACGCCGCCACTTAGCTCCCTTAAAACTTATATATTTGGGTTCCTTAGGACTTGCTGACAAAGAATATGTTAAGTGTTACGCAAATAGTCTAGGAATTAACAAATTATAGCCAAAAGAAAAGAGTGAGGGTGTCAGACAACACCAAATAATAATCGCACAGTGGCATGTTTTGAAACCACCATTTTACGGGAAATAGGCCACCATGTTAAATCCTATTTGATTGGATAGAAGTAAATGTAAGGCGAAACACGATTAGTCGGACTACAAATACTAATTTTTTGTTGTTAGGGGAAACGGTAGTAGGGGTACTTTTTTTGAAAAGCTGTGTAAACATGGCCCGATGGGTTAGACCCGCCAATATAGTCAATTAGGAGCGTCAGTTCAGTGCCACATTTTAAAATAAACTTACTCAGAAACAGTGCGTTGAGAACCAGCTTATATTTTTTTCTAAATAAAAGCCTGGGACAGAGGCAGATCGGAATTTGTGCCATATTCATCGCCAGTCAACGTATTTGTGTATTATTTCCATGAATTGTGGTAAGCTTGACATATTTGATATCTTTTTAATGAAAATTGAATGTAAATTGATAATTTATGTCTGTATATGTGCGTGGTTCAGTAGCAAACATGAGGCAAAGCCTAGATACGGCTCCAACCTGAACAGAACGTGTCGGAGAAAAGAAAACTGCATGGAACTGCCAAATAGTACACTGACACCTATCTTATTGACTAGAAGGAACTAATGCTGGAATTGCAGAGGCGTAGTAACCATTAGGGAGGAGTATACTGGTGTAAATTGTTTCAGATGAAGCTAGCAGTTGGCCTACCGCTTTGAACTCAGTGTTTGTTATGTATTGTGTTCAGTGTGGAAATAGATTATAAATTAGTTCTGAAATAGGAGGTACAACCTTCTTGTTTCAGGGACCGTGGTCCTAAGTTATTGAAGCAGCACCTGGTCTGAGTTTTGCTGAATCCAGAGGCTGACAGCATACTCCTTGGTCCAGATAGCGACCAGTGAGGTGTCTCCAGAACACAGTGAAGCAATCGAGCAGAGGAGTCTTTTCCTGCCGCCATCACGAAAGATAAGCTTCTGTGGCCAGAGCAGCTCAACATTATGTGCCCCCCCTCCCCCCTCAAAAATTGACATTATATTAAACACAGAGGGACAATAAATTGTTTCAAATGACAGGAACTGTGAACTTTTCCCAATACTATTTCCACGATAATCAAACACTTGAAGTCATGATGACAAACAACAATCTAGCTTGAAAAACAAAACCAGTATTACCTCATAGTACTACTTCACAAATTACACACATAGTATAATACTAATAAAATTATGTCAATACAAAGATCATATTTATAAATTGTGATTACATTTGAGTGTGATTCCTGGTTCACTGTGTAGTTGAATCAGGATATTTATTATTGAAGGAATTATTACATATATATTTGAAACTTTACACTTGACTCATTTAAGATAGTCTTATAGAGTTTTATATGTGTGTGAGTGTCACAGTGTTGTAAAGTGTTGTGGAATAAATTAAATTGTTTATCTGTCTGTTGTTGTTGTGACTTACACTTCATCATTTTCATAACCCTAGACATTCAACGTAGTCATCACAATATTCCAGAATAATTCTGACTGAGGTATAAATGTGGTAGCAAGTAAGGTCATCTGTAATACACCACACTTATTAGATACAGATACCTTCACAGCTGATCTCAGTCAGTGCACTAAGTCCCCTATAAATATTTATATCATCCCACTTTACCACAAAGGTGACTAAAGGAGGTTGGTCACGAAGGCCAGCTATCCCGTCTTATAGAAACTACATGCTTGGAGGCATATCTGGAGTCATCCTTATATGACCACTAGCTATGCACTCTGCTATAATATACATATGTGGAAGTGAACCTCTGTCCGTGAGGCTAATTACACTCTCATTGACTCTTGAAATCATCCACACGCTTCCAGGGATTAATTCTGTGGTGAACTTTGTTGAGAACCTAGCACTGGACATAAGCTTGGAGAAGTCACTTGAGCCCCAGATGTAATTCTTTGTCTTTGACCTGGTTGACTGTATGAAGGAGGATCTCACGTTGGACCTAATGATAGGCAGGGGGAGCTGAGAAGTGGCTCTGTGCAGGATGTGACAATTCCTTGGGAGAGCCCAGAACCAGAGCAAAGAATTTTAACTCTGCATATATGTAGAGCCCCTTTGGATGGCGGGAAATGTCCAGTATGCCACATGCTTCTTAATACTAGCTTGGGACTAGATGTGATGGTCCTTTAAATGCAAGTCTTACTTACTTACTTACTTAGTCGTTCCCCTTCTACCGTGAGGTGTAGAGGTTTGGAAGAGAGAGCGCCAGACTATCCTATCGGCTCTCTTCCTCCTGGCCTGGTTCCATTCTAGTCCTCGGTCCTTCAAAGATTGTCTAATGTTGTCCTCCAAGCGGACTCTGGGTCGTCCTCGGGGTCTGGATCCTTGGCTCTTTGTTTCCCATGCTTGTCGTGGTATCCGATCTTCTCCCATTCTGCAGACATGGCCAAATTAAATGCAAGTCAAGCTGGAGAAATTGACTTCAACTCAGGACGTTTCAGAATGACAAAAGCTACATGAAAAGCCAAGATCTACAGTGTGGATAATACCAAGGAGTCTTCAACTTGGTGTTGGCTGCAAAGAGAGTGAGAAGCTCAGCAATTAAACAACAACAAAAATAGAAACTAATTAACAAAACTTCAACAAACAAACAAGGACAAGTCAACCAAAGTAAATATTTAATCACTCATTCGTCTGAGGCAGAAGAGGGTTCTCTGGTAAAAAGGCATATGAAGCAGCCAAGAGAAAGTAGAAAGGAGACTTGTTGATGAATCACCTTGCCTTGTTTCTGGATTTGGCACCTGGAATGTTTGTACACTAAATTGTTAGCATTACAAGGTGGTCCTTGATCTGGAACCCCGAGAAAGGAGAAATAAAGGGAAGGACAAAAACGGAGAAGAGAACTGGAGACCAACAGGAAAGGTCTAAGAAAGACACAGTAAGACCTTGAACAGGACAGGAAGGAAGGCTTGAAGTGTGTTAGTTGAAGGCTTGAAGTGTGTTAGTTGAAGGCATGAAGTGTGTGGAGTTGAAGGCTTGAAGTGTGTTAGTTGAAGGCTTGAAGTGTGTTAGTTGAAGGCTTGAAGTGTGTTAGTTGAAGGCTTGAAGTGTGTTAGTTGAAGGCTTGAAGTGTATTAGTTGAAGGCTTGAAGTGTGTTAGTTGAAGGCATGAAGTGTGTTAGTTGAAGGCTTGAAGTGTGTTAGTTGAAGGCTTGAAGTGTGTTAGTTGAAGGCATGAAGTGTGTTAGTTGAAGGCATGAAGTGTGTTAGTTGAAGGTTTGAAGTGTGTTAGTTGAAGGCTTGAAGTGTGTTAGTTGAAGGCTTGAAGTGTGTTAGTTGAAGGCTTGAAGTGTGTTAGTTGAAAGCTTGAAGTGTATTAGTTGAAGGCTTGAAGTGTATTAGTTGAAGGCTTGAAGTGTGTTAGTTGAAGGCTTGAAGTGTATTAGTTGAAGGCTTGAAGTGTGTTAGTTGAAGGCTTGAAGTGTGTTAGTTGAAGGCTTGAAGTGTGTTAGTTGAAGGCATGAAGTGTGTTAGTTGAAGGCTTGAAGTGTATTAGTTGAAGGCTTGAAGTGTGTTAGTTGAAGGCTTGAAGTGTGTTAGTTGAAGGCTTGAAGTGTGTTAGTTGAAGGCTTGAAGTGTATTAGTTGAAGGATTGAAGTGTATTAGTTGAAGACTTGAAGTGTATTAGTTGAAAGCATGAAGTGTGTTAGTTGAAGGCTTGAAGTGTGTTAGTTGAAGGCTTGAAGTGTATTAGTTGAAGGCTTGAAGTGTATTAGTTGAAGGCTTGAAGTGTGTTAGTTGAAGGCTTGAAGTGTATTAGTTGAAGGCATGAAGTGTATTAGTTGAAGGCTTGAAGTGTGTTAGTTGAAGTCTTGAAGTGTGTTAGTTGAAGGCTTGAAGTGTATTAGTTGAAGGCTTGAAGTGTATTAGTTGAACGCATGAAGTGTGTTAGTTGAAGGCTTGAAGTGTATTAGTTGAAGGCTTGAAGTGTATTAGTTGAAGGCTTGAAGTGTATTAGTTGAAGGCTTGTGCTCCACATGCAGCTGAATGGGAATGGTGATGTTGATGATGTCTATATCACCTGAGTTTGTCTATATCACCTGAGTTTGTCTATATCACCTGAGTTGGGTACAGCTGACTTACAGTTCTTTTGTCGTTATTTCTATCTTTACACACCTTTTGTATTTTTGCTGTATACAAAACCCGAGCTCAGGGAATCATATACTAACGTGCCATGTGTAATATTACACAAGGCATGTTAGTCTAATACCTTGTGTAATAACACAACACACAGAAACACACATTCACACACACGTGCAAACATACACCTACCTGTTCAGTTTTATTTTTTGTTGCTGATGCAGTAGTTCCATCTGTGTGGTCACGAGACATCAGAGGAGGAGATACTAGCGGGAGAACAAGAATAAGTATTTGAACCATTGCAAATATTCCCCCTTTTCTTTCCTCTGGTAAACTACTGTCCTTATTTTTTTTTTTTAAATTTTAAGTACAGTACTAGTTTGTTTACAGAAACCATCAATAAGATAAAAGACAGGAAAAACAAGAAAGCAGATTTAAACACAAGCAAAACCAGAAGTTCCAAAGCCAAGGCTCAAGAAGTGTACACAGAAGCAAACAAAGAAGTAAAAAGAAGTATCAAAAGAGACAAGAGGAAATATACTGAGGAGTTGGCAAGAGAGGCAGAAGATGCTGCAGCCAAAGGTAATATGAGAGAACTGTATAACAGCACAAAGAAGCTAACGGGGAAATACAAGCAAACAAGTTGCTTCATAAAAGACAAGAATGGAAAACTGCTCAGCAATATACAAGAGCAAATGAAGGGTGGACAGAATATTTTGAGGACCTTCTCAATAGACCAGCTCCACAAAACCCCCCGGACATCCAGCCAGTAAAAGAAGAGCTACAAATTAACGGTGAAAGACCAATGAAGGAAGAAATAAAGAAAGCCATAAAGCTTCTAAGAGATGGAAAAGCGTCTGGACCTGATGGCATCCCAGCAGAGGCCATCAAAGCAGATATCGACACGGCTACAGAGATGTTATATAAATTACTTGGTAAAGTCTGGCAAAAGGAAGAGATACCAGCAGAATGGAAGGAAGGATATCTGGTTAAGTTGCCTAAGAAGGGAAATTTACAAGAGTGCACAAATTATAGAGGAATAATGTTACTTTCAGTGCCAGGAAAAGTATTAAACATGATTATCCTTGAAAGATTAAAAGAGTCCATAGACAAGAAACTGAGAGATGAACAAGCAGGTTTTCGACAAAACAGATCCTGTACAGACCAGATAGCCACTTTGAGAATAATAGTTGAACAAAGTCTGGAATGGAATTCACCACTATACATCGGATTTGTGGACTACGAAAAGGCATTTGACAGTGTTGACAGAGAATCACTTTGGAAATTGATGAGGCATTATGGAGTTCCCCTGAAGATCATTAATTTAATAAAGAAAACATATGAAGACATGACATGCAGAGTTCTTCATGAAGGACAGCTTACAGAAACGTTTGGGATAAGAACAGGAGTGCGACAGGGATGCCTCTTGTCTCCGTTTCTTTTCTTACTAGCAATAGACTGGGTTACGAGAACATCGATAACACATAACAGAAATGAAATCCAGTGGACTCTGACTAAGCAGTTGGATGATCTGGATTTTGCTGATGACTTAGCTCTTCTGTCCCATAACCGTAATCAGATGCAGGACAAATTGAAAACACTAGATGGGAGGTCACAGCAATTGGGTCTGAAAATACACAGGGAAAAGACAAAGATAATGAGAATAAATGCAGGTAATGATAACAGGGTTGAACTTGAAGAAACACCAATACAAGATGTAGAATCGTACACATATCTTGGTAGCAATATAGACAAAGTTGGAGGGACAGACAGTGATATCAAACTAAGAATACAAAAAGCAAGAGGAGCTTTCATTGCATTGGGAAATATATGGAGATCAAAAGAAATCGGATCTAACACGAAAATAAGAATCTTCAACTCAAATGTGAAGTCAGTCCTATTGTATGGCTCTGAGACATGGAGAACAACAAAGACAACTACCAAAAAGCCACAGACTTTCATAAATGGGTGCTTGCGTAGAATAGAGGGATTAAAATGGTATGACAAGATTACCAACGTGGAACTGATGACAAGAACTAGACAAGTGCCAGTGGAACAAGAGATAAGACGATGGAGATGGATAGGACACACACTGAGGAAACCTGTTGATAGCATTACAAGGCAGTCCTTGTTCTGGAACCCCCAGGGCAAGAGAAGCAGAGGTAGACCAAGAAGCACATGGAGAAGAGAGCTGGAAACAGAGGTGAAAATGATAAGGAGAACGTGGAAAGAACTTGAGATGATGGCACGTGACAGGAGGACTTGGCATGTGTTTGTTGAAGGCCTATGCTACTTTGGGAGTGGAGGGTTATGAATATGAATGAACTAGTTCGTTCAAATATTTGTTTCAAATCTGTGATTTCCTGTCATCTGGCAGTTTTGTAAAGAACGATTCATTCGATATCTCTTGTGTGTCTATGATAATCTTAGCATCCTTTTCAGCTGTTCGCCCAAGCCCGCATTCCAAAACTACCAGTCTTTTTTTGTGTGATAATTTAATATTCAACATTCAACTAATTTTTCCATGCTTAAGACGAGACCAGATATAGCATTTTGCAAATGTCAGGTACCTGTTGGCTGGGTAATGGTAACCTACACGTTAACCCTTACCTAAAACCGGAAAATCTTTTGCAGATATGACAATTTATGTAAATATATACACGTTAACTTCAAAACCTGTCCATGTTAAACGTAGAAAGATATGTCATCATTAACGTAACATGCAAGTCAAAATGACACGAGTTGTCATCCCTTAGATTACGGTAACGTTTCTTTCTGTTGTTAATCTTGCTCCAATTGCTTTCAATTCTATAAGTGCATTCGGTGTGACCATTAGACAGTGTTAACTGTGCAGTGCACTTTTTTCTTCATCTCTTGAGAGCAGCACTATTTCTCATGTGTTCAGTTTCTTATTTTATGTTCCCATCCATCTTGTTTCGACATGCCTTAGAAGTCCATAGCATAGCTTATAATATCTGACAAGAATAACCATGATGCTGCTAATCCTAGCAGACCGATTTCCTTAAATTTTTGCTTAGGCATAATACTAGAAACTATAGTAAATAAAAGATTTGAGTTTCTACATGGAAACGTAGCAATGTAAATATACCGACTCAATCTAGATTTAGGAAGAGCTGTTGCACTATTGTTCAAGTACCAGTAATTAAATTAGAACACAAAGTAAAGTCTAATTTTCAAAGGATATTACAGTGGCCTTATTTTTAGGATGTAGTGATGGTCTGTGATGAATGTTTGAGAGAAGGTAAAGGTAAAGGATGCCGTCACATGCCCATTGAGGCATATTGGAAATATGATGTTAGGCCCATATTGTCTTAACCATCGGCACACTAGGGGTGATGTGGTCAGCATAACGCCGGCCGCCTTAACCTTCCCAGAGTGATTTTCTGCCATGAATGCTTGAGAGAAGGTGCTTTGTGTGAAATGAACAAGATATGTCTTTTAAGTAAACTGTTTAAGTGCCAATAGAATATCCCAGGACAGATATTTCACTGCACAGATAAACAACAGATGTTCTAAATTATATGAACAGTAAAATGGATTTCTGCATTCTGCAAGGATCTGTTTTATCTTGACTTGTTAAAGACCTGATTAATGACTTAGGTGAAAAAGTTAAGACATTAAAAAATAAACTGTTATAGTTTGCAGATGATGATCACATCAATGACTGAGAAGTCTTGCAAAATTATATAAAAATCTACAGACACAATAGACATGGATGACAAGTGGGGATTCTAAGTAAATGCAAATAAAACAATTGGAATTACATTTACAAAGGCAGGACTGGGCATGTTATGAGAAGAAAAGTTGGAATATGTTGTGATAACAGGAAAGATTGAAAGAAAGAAGGATAAAGGACAAGAAAGAGACAAGAAGCTGGACAACTTAACATCATGATATCGACAGAAATCAACAACATAAAAAATAAACAACACTAGATACATGAAGTTGTGAGGTGACATTCTCTCCTATGCCAGCAGGCACGGTACTTGAAGAAAAAGAAGAAACATAAACAGAAGGAGGAGGATGGTTAAAAGCAGGATAATTGACGTCAATATGTAGGTTTAAAATAAAATACAATAAATAGTCTCATCCACCAAATACCTGGGCAGGCCATTGAACCAACAGCTGAGATAGATTAAGATTAAACTCACAGAAAAACTACTAGTAAATTGCAAAGGATTAATTAACATGCTATTTGAAATGAAATGGATGAGGTGCTAATATTAAGACAATGTTTATGTTTTATAAATCCATTATTCGAGGAAAAATAGATTATCCAAGAATAGAATCTGCAGCCTGCGGTAATTAGATTAAAGATACAGGGTGCAGCCCCAAGGGTTATATACCTTAGCTGGAGTACCCAGAACAGCATCAATAGGATCACTACAAGTAGCTTTAGAAATAATATCTTTGGGATAAGACAGAAATGAACTGAGATTTAATTACGTGGGATGTTAGACACGACCTATCCAGCATTCCCAGCTTTTGTTGGAAATCAGGTGACAGTTTGAGATATCCCAATGATAAATATTAGATATCCAACATGGTGGAAATTTGTGGAGGAACTAGTACATGATGAAGCTCTTAACAAATCAGCCAGTAACAGTAATAAGTACATATCAATTTCTCCACCTTGTGAACAACCTGGGAGAAAAACTTCATCTGACACTGAAAATTAAAAAATACATAATAAAAACCAATAAAAATAATATGACCGGAAATGGGATTCCTGTGTGGACTAAATGGCCTCAAAATGCTATTTAAAGGCTATTAAAGAAATAATGAGAGAATAACAATAAAAACAATGAATATCATGAAAGTGTTAGAAATTAAAGTAAATCTTAACTAGTGAATGTAGGCTAATACCAGCAATATCAACACCAGTAGGCACTGATCCAGGTGGAGCTACATTAGATGGGGCTTGAACCATGCCGGCAACAGCAAGGTAGGGAAGTGGAGGTACTTTCACACTACTAGCAAAACTATCGGTCCCAACAATTTTGTTGGTAAAAGTGGAAACATCGACCAGTGGTGTTATTGTTGTGCCCTGAAACAAAAATGTTGACTGATTAACAGTTTCGAATAAACAATACAATTACATTGGGATAATTAAACATACCAGTACAACAAGCTCTTTGAGACATACATAGGCCTATAGTTAGCACAGGATTTATAAATAAAATACAAAAACATAACAGACAGAAAATTAAGACATCTGTAATGTTTCTATTAGACTGGAAAAACCACGGCTTCAAATTTATTGTTTTCTTCCTACTTTTTTCTTTCTTTCCTAATGAGTTTAATTATTATTCTTACCTCATAAATTGGTGAGGGTTTATTTTTCTGACCGGCTACTGTTATAGCATCGGTAGCTGTTGGGGAAAAAGGAAGCACACATGATTATCAAATCAGTACTAGCATAGACGATTCAGTTCCAGCCAATTGTATATACACTATTAAATAAATGTTGAAGAAAATAACTGACTGAATAAACAATAGAATACTTTTGGGTATATATTATTCCTCATCACTAACCTTCAGCTTTGTGTGGAGCTTAAGACTTCAACAAATACTTTCTAAGCTCTGCTGTCCTGGTGCCATCTGCTCAAGGTCGGTCCATGTCTTCTTTATATCTTTCCCTTAAGTCAGCAGTTCTCTTCTCTGTGTGGGTGGTTTTTTTTTACTTCTCCTTTTGCCCTGTGGATTCCAGAACAATGACTGTCTTGTCATGACATCAGCAGGTTTCCTCAGTGTTTTTCCTATCTATTATCATTGTCTTCTCATCTCCTGTTCCACTGCCACCTGTAAGTGTCTTGTCATCTCCTGTTCCACTGCCACCTGTAAGTGTCTTGTCATCTCCTGTTCCACTGCCACCTGTAAGTGTCTTGTCATCAGTTCTTTATTGGTGATCTTGTCATTCCATTTCTGTTCTATTATTCTACGCAAACATTTAAGAACTTCTGTCAAAATTTGGATTAAAAATAGCAGAATGCGCAGATTAACGAAATAATTATGCAGTTGAAGTCCCGCATAGTTCTTTGGAGTTGTCTGAAGAGACAAAGAATGAATAGAACTTCTGCAACTTTATGTATGTCGTAGAAGGCCACTAATATGAGACTGTACATGAGGCTAGCTACCTCATCATGTAAAACAAATTGCTACATAAATACCACTACAGATCATGTGACTGCTTTGTGCACGGTTTCCTTGGTGGGGCTCCATGCTCCATTGGAAGCGAAAAGGAAAATGGTGATTAATGCAATTTAAAGTGGCATAAAGAAATGGTCAATTGAAATATGAGAAAAAATGAAAATATAGGCTAGTTGTGAGGTATTTAAATATGATTTGATTACAAATATAAACTGAATGCATACATATCTCAGCCATGTAAAATTGGATCAATATAATTTCACAGAAAATCAATGACAGAACTACCACTGCAAGAGCATGTGACTGCTTGGTGCAGGCTCCCTAAAAGTGGAACAGCTGGAGTGGTAGATCCATGCTCCACAAGGAGCAAACAGGATGATAATGATGATGATATTCTTCTTCTTCTTCATACATTCTCAGACGTCAACTTGAATATTTTCAAAGAAAGCAGTGGTCAGCTTGAGGCTGTTTCTATTTCCATAGAGCTTTTCCAGGAATGGTACTGGTGACAGCCATATGTGCTTTCTTTGTTCCTCATATGTTGGGCATCTTTGAAGCAGATGTTCAGCAGTCATTTTATGTTGATGAAATAACTTGATATACAAACAGTCAGTAAACTTTAGAACAAAATAATAAATGTAAACAGAGATAGAAATAACAAGGATAAAAATGATATGGAAAGAGCTTGAACACATGCTCAATGACCAGACTGGAGGACTTTGAAAAGAACAGAGATAACAAATGATCTGCTAACATATAAGAAATATAAATAACAAAGAAAACCACTAATAGAATACTTACAAGCACAAAACTCAGCAGCACCATCACTAGAAACTGTGCTAAAAATTGACCAGCCCAGGGAGCTACACAACATAGCAAAATTGTATGTGACCAACACAAGAATAATCATAGAACAGGAGCAAATGAAAGCATAAGAGAGACCGACCAAAAGTAACTTGGCGGAGATGTGGAGGCCGAGATGCAAAGAATGAACCAGAGCTGGGGCAATGTACGAAGGATGGCCACCGACAGAACAAAGTGGAAGCAGTTTGGTACTACACTACAAGACGCCACCAGGCGTGATGGCCACTGACTGCTTTGAAAGTCGGCAGCTAAGGATCAAAGAAGAAGAAGGAGCAAATGAGAACAATTAAGGATAAACAACGATATTTATAAAACAATATTACCCACAAAATTTCTGTCCAAATAAAAGTAGGTTAAGCATACTAAATCTAAAAACATCAAATATAAAAAAAAAAACATATATACTTATAATAATCTGGATTAAAACAAATGAAATAGAAAAAAAAAGATACAATAAACTAAACAAACCAAAGTTTATAAATTGTTCGAACTTTAGTCTAAAGAACTGTATATTAACAAGCACGGAAAGGGGTATACCATATACACTACAGACATTATGAAGTGCCATAACAAATGACATCTAGTTTGCAGCCTGTAAGAACCAGCACAAGAAAAATAACAAATCTAATATGCTATATAGAATAAATGAATAATACACAAAAAAGGTATGTTTCAAGCACAGTGAGAAATAAAACAGTATTATATATATATATATATATATATATATATATATATATATATATATATATATATATATATATATATATATATATATATATTTTAATTTATTTGACTGATGTGATACACAATTACAATCTTTTATATTTTCAGACTTAAAGAATTTCTGATGCAGTTGAAAATACATTAACTGAATAAGTATTCTTTATTGTTATATAATTAAAGAATATTGTATGCCCAAAACACAACAGACATGGAGCTAAACCAATGTTTGGATAAAAAACGCGTATAATACGTATTTTATCGTAAAAAATACAATACATATCATACTTATGGTCGAACATGGGGTTGGACTAGGTATTCTATGAACAGGATAAACATCATTTTCTTGTGCATGTGCAAAGAATCAATAAACTAGAAATGAAACGCGGAGATGAAAAAGAAGAAGAAAAAGTAAATGGATGAGAACATAAATGAAAAATGGCCATGTAAAAATATCACTGAAAAGATTGACTGATGTGATACACAAATACAATCTTTTATATTTTTCAAGACTTAAAGAATTTCAAAATAAATACATAACTGAATGTAGCTATACCCAGACAACAAGCTTCCTTTATCTGTGGGCATGCAACCTAAAATAACTAATGGACAATTGTGTTTAGGATGATAGAATGAATTAGGCAAAGTTTTGCGAGAAACACTTTAATGTTCTGAGTCTACAAAAGGTACATCGTCAACGTATTACTTGGTATTAAAGGACCGGCAAAATGTGCGAAAAGCCTGAAGTATATTAACAACAAAAAAGGTCTAGTCCAGAAGCTCTCAGCAGACACCAAACCCCAACAAGACAGCAGATCTTACCCCAACAACAGATTTTTGTCAGTTTAGCGATAATCGGCTTGAAACACATCAAGTGAAGACACAAGAGAGATCCCTAACCTTAACTCTCTCAAAGAACCTGATATAAGCCAATGGATGGCCAAGCTCGAGGAGGTAAGTTCCAACACACATCCGTCCAGACTACTCGATGAGGGACGAGTTAAGCATCGAAGATGGTCTGATCCATAAAGGAGATCGCATTGTTGTACCAGAAACACAACGCGATATCATCCTTAAACAGCTCCATAATAGTCACCTTGGTATTGTGAAGACACAACTGAGAGCAAAGAAAGATGTTTTTACTGGCCACAGATAAACAAGGACATAGAAACACTTATGTTAAAAACTGTTTCAATTATGCCAAGAACATTATGCAGTGCAGAGAAACCTCTCATACCATCAGACCCCAACCATAGAGCCTTGGAGCATTATAGGAACTGATATTTTCTCAGACAATAATGACTATCTTATTAATTGTGATTACTACAGCAAATTTCCCATCATTGAGAAACTTCCACAACCCTCACCATCAGCTGTAATTATTGCAGACATTAACAAAGAAGTATTGCAGCATGTTTGGCATCCCAGATGAAATTAGATCAGACAACGGTCCACATTTCTCAGGTCAAGCATACAGAAACTTCACTAAGGACCGGAAGATCCACCAAAATGAGTCAAAATATCTTTTAAAAAAAAAAAAACCTGTAGTTTTAGTTCTTTGATTCATATTGTTGAGGATTAACCAAGATCTTCATATGATGACTGTAATGTAATATGATACATTAATAATACGAACCACACATTGTAATAATATGCGAATCTTCACATGTACGATATTCTGTAAATAAACATGGCTACGAACTGAACATGCTTATACTGAGTGCTTTCTGAAACATGTGTGTGCTTGTGTAGATGACGAGGTAATGCTTATATACATACATCATAACATTACAATGACAACTGCTGAAAGTTATACCTAAGGAATTTTTGCTTGCCTCCAGCTCCGCTACTAAATTAAATAAGTCAGTAGGTCTGAATCCTAGCAGATCTGCTAGCTGGTTTATTCTATCTCGTTTGACTTGAGCCTCATCTGAAGCAAAAAAAAAAAAAAAATACAATATCTTATTAGTACATTCTGTCATTCATCATCTTTGTAAATACCATCAATGTAAACAGCATCATCATCTTCCACTACCTGCTTTACTAACATCATCATAACCAGCACCATTGTCATCATCATCATTCTTACCGTCATCACTAATGCCAAAAGAAGATATAGATGATTCATTACTGTCATATTGTGTTTTCTGTGATTATGCCTCTTTGAAATAATTAAATATGGCAGGACTGCTCTTTTCCATTTCACTTTAAGCTGCAAAAAATTTAAACTTGTTGCATCATGCAAACTGAGAACCACTTTCCATCTTGCGTAAAACAGGACTTCAACAGCATATATTTGCACAGTCCATCTGTATTTTTATAAACTTTTAAACTCAGAATGTACCTATTTCTTCAATACTTCCAGTTACTGTTGACTGACCAATCCACAAATGCAAGCATCACCCAATACATAAGCTAAGTCTGAGAAGTGAAATGATAATCCATACACACAAATCATGTTGCAACACGGTTAAACCTTATGTACAAAGTGTGGTTAGAAATAGCAGCATACAATATTGCCCTTAGCCATGGAATTTTCTAGAGATAAAAATGTGTAGTACTTGCCTTTAACAGGAATATTTACAGCACTGGTGTTGTTCAGCTCTGCAGTTTGGACTGCGGCTTCTTTTGTTTTTGTCAGAGTTAAAACGTCCCCAGTCCCTGAAAGTTCAAAGTTCAAATACTACGCCCTCTAAGTAAATAATTGTAAACTTACATTATCTGATACAGTGTGTTATAAGGGAATCCCCAGAAGTAACAAGAAGGGGGAAAACTGTATGATGTAAGAATACTCTAGTGTTATACCACCACGAAATAAATATAAAAGGTAAAGGTTGAGGTTATGGCAGCCTCAAAGCAGATACTGGCGAAGGGGAAAGAAGTGTTGGAAACTTTATAAGGAAGGATGACTAGTTCCCTCCCTTGCTAGTTTTGTCTTTTCCTAACTCAAGAGCAGAGTCAGGTACACATGTTTTTCAGCTGGGTAGACTGAACAAATGTTACGACCTGGTTTTAAACTTGGGCCCTTCGCCTCAAAAAATGCAAGCGTGTAACCATTTCACAACTTGGATGCTCAATGAATATAGAAGATGGATGAAACGTATTCGCATAACAAGTGGCAGCATAAATAGAGCAGTAATTGTTGAAGTAGCAGTAACATTAGTAATGATAGTAATTGTAGTGCTAGCAACATATTGTATTGTTATTAGTAAGCAAAGAAGAATAATCGAATCCATGTCTTTGACCAGTGGTTCCCAGCCTGTGGTCCGCGGACCACTTATGGTCCACTTAGTGCTATAAAAACAAAACACAGAAACCGTTTGCAAGCAGAACTAGCTTTGAGACTGCCTTGAACTTCTATGAAGCCTAATTTTGAAAATCTAGTGGGCGAAATGCAAGCACAAGGTTCCCACTGAATATTTTGTAATTTTAACCATTGAATTGCATGATTATATAATATTTAACCAATTTTTATGTAACCAGTATGTATGTAACCAATAAATTGTATGGAAAATTTATTTGTCATTACTATTACCTTACAATTTCCTTGTCATTTGGCAAATAATTAACAACTTGCGTTGTTGAATATAGGCCTATTCATGTAGTGAATAAAAATAGTTAAGTGTTTATGGCATTGCGATATTACATATAAGCTGGTGGTCTGCACCTTATATGTAGTTGGAAAAGTGGTCCTTAGATGTAATAGGTCGGGAACCACTGTCTTAGACCACTTACAACTAAGAATCAGATTTTGTGTTCCATAAAATGCACTTATGCTTCTTACCTTGAATACTTGGTGATGTGGGCTGTTGTTCCACCATTTGCTGTTCATATTGTTGCTGCAGCAGGATTTGCTGTTTTATTAGGTCTTCTTGTTGCTTTCTTTGCAGCACTAATATCCTGGCAGGATCTTTCTGTTGGGAAAACACATGATTACAGATTTGATTAGTTATTTTAAGATTTTTTTTTTTAGGTTTGGTCTAAGTCACTGCCCAGCCAGAGACATTCTTGACTTAATCATCTGAAGCCAATAATTATGGGTTGCAGTAAATTTTATTACCACTAGAGAATTACTGCTTAGTAATTGTTTTACAGCCACGCATAATTCTTGGGGTCCACATTGAGACCAAGAAAGAATAGAAATATTATTTCCTCAGGCATATCATACAAAGGATCCCGTTACAAGCCTATTGAGGAATATTGGGAATATGGTGATAGGCCCACATTTTCTTGAGCATCGGCACAATAGGGGTGATGTGGTCAGCATCACGCCGGCCGCCTTAAGCTTCCCAGAGTTGCTCTGGTACCCAGTTCATGAGGCTGTGCCGACCCCGGAGCCGTTTATGGTCTAAAAAATATCCCACCTCAACTGGGGGAATCGAACCATGGACCACTGAGCTAGGAAGCCAGTGCACTAACCACTATGCTACCACGGCTCCATGTCATATAAGGCCAACTAATAGAAGGTGTTGCATGAAGGGAAACCTCATTATATAAAACAAAATGCTACAAAACCCACCACTGCAAGAACACGTGACTGCTTGGAGCAGACGTCCTACAAGCAGACGAGCTGATGTGGTGGCTCAATACTCCAAAAGAAGTATGCATGAAAATTGGTGATGATGAAATGTTTATGCTTTGTTGGACAACGTGGTTTTTAAAAATAAGTTTGAGAAGGAAATTATTTTAATATTTGCTAGGTCCTAGTCCTTCTAACTGCCTGGTCCAGAGAAAATAGAGAAGTTTAGAACAACAAAATCAGAAGGGAAGGCATATATTCAAGTTCATGTTACATCAAATTTTATAACTGAAAGAAACTTGAATGTCAAAGTGCTTCATGACAGGCTATTGTACAGTATACAAATAGTGGAAAGTACATTAGAATTGTAAAACTGATTATAATATCAACAGCACTGCATGCATACACAAAGTTTAGGTGTAAAAACAGTAAACAGAATATCTAAAAAGTCGTCTCATGTCTGAATTTCATGGTATACACCGATATTTCAAGTGTGCTGCAGACAAGGTGGTTTGTCTGACAAAATGAGGCAACTTTGTCTAACATGATACAAAAGACTTCATTAATTTACAGTCTGGTTGAGATTGATACGATATAATACATCTGCACATGATAGCCATGTTGAACTTGCAAAGATACTTGCACACGATATAGGTTCATCCATAATTCTTGGTAGCAATGTAAATAAAGTTAAATGAACAGATTTTGATTTGCTGTTGTTTGCGTGTGCTCGACCATATCTCATTCATACAGGCTGGCCTTTTTTGAGCGGTATGTAAGTTGTGTTATAGTTTTACAGCTGAGCTGCGATATCTTTGCCTTTCGACCCGATACATCCAATTTCAGCACGCAGTTTTTTACGGGTTTGCTTTCCCTTCCCATCCCACGCCTATATGTAGGCTTTACCTCATGTCCACACAATAGTGCAGTGAGATGACAGATGGTGATTTAAAAATAAGAATACGAAAGACACCAGTGGCTTTCACCGCGTTGTGAAGTACATGGAAATCTAGAGAAATCCAATCAAAAACACAAGTAAGAATTTTCAACTCAGCTGTTGAAGGAGTGCTAATGCATGGGTCTAAAACATAGAGAGTAAAAAAAGCAAGGAGGTTACAGACTTTAATAAATAGGTGTTTGTACGGAATAGAAGGATTAAAATGGTATGATAAAATGACCAACGAGGAACTGATGGAAAGAACCATATAAATAACAATGAGACAAGAGGTGAGAGCCAGATACCAGTATTGGATAGGATACACTTTGAAGAAACAAGATCATAGCGTTGTTCCGGAATCCACAGGTAAAAGAAATAGAGGTGACCTAATGATACAGTGGATAGAGAATTGAAAACAGACTTACAGGTAAAGAAGACATGTAAAGAACTTGAGCAGATGGCACCAGAAGGTGAACTTGCATGAACTGATTGACAGCCTGTGATCCATAGGGTGCTGAGTGGTAATGATGATATCTTCCCATCTCTCTTAGTGATTAAATGTGGAAGATATTTTAATTTTCATCAACTTTGACAAGAGCTCAGGCCTGGACATAAAAGCTCTATGGAGACAAGTAGGATTGCCATAAGGAGGATATAGAAATAATTTAGTGGACAGACAATCCAGCAGAGAGCTTTGTCTGGGATATATACAATCAAAGCTGTACATTCACACGAGTCAAAGGACATTTTTTTTTTCGTACGCCCGCTAATACTCGAGGCGAAATCTCAGGTTATTATTAATTTCTAACCTGACATTGATTTTTACGTAAGTATCCTATTTTCTTGTACAGAGACAAGTGTCCCTCGCCATTCAGGCAGATACTCGCCGTTTTCGGAGGTACCCATTAGAGCTGGGTCGGCTCAGGAGCCGCCAGTCCCTGGTCGATGACACTCCTTCAAATGTCCTCGCCAGGTCTCGAGTTAATCCAGTCCAAATCCCGGTCGACGAAAAATCCTCAAATGCCGTCGCCCGGGTTTGATCCTGAATCACCCGGTCGCCAGAGCGGTGTTGTAACCACTACGCTAGCGCGGCTCCCAAAGGACATTAAGTGATTGATAAATAATAAACTTTAATTATGATTATCATTCTACCTTGTTTACCATCCCCTTCTTTTTCTTTTTATGTCGCTTGAAAGCTCACAAACCTGTATTTGCTGCTGTCGTAGCATGTCGTCTTCTTTCTGGCGCTGCAACATGAGCTGCTGCTGTTGTTGACGCTGCAAGTCAGGCAACTGATTTGGATTTATGATCTGGGTTCCAGGGTCATTTTGAAACCTGCATTTTTACAAAACAGAAGTTTTTTTTTCAATTCTCATGTTTTACATGGCTATCATGTTCTCGAGGCACCCAAAAAGATTATAATTATTAAATATACAATACAGCAAGCAGAAGTAGTATTGGTTACAGCAACATTCACATAAATGGAATATTCCTTTATAATATACCAACGAAAGCATCCACGTATTTAATCATTAATTTTTTAACACACTTTTAGTCACTTATCTCTTTTTTAAAGAAAAGGAATTTGCTTGTATGCAAAGCTCATATTAACTTTTAAAGACACGTGCACACATATACACATATATAATGAAACAAATCCACTAATCCAGCAACTACTCATTCACTGACTCACATTTATATAACCGAAAGCATAAATTAAGAAATTCAGCAAACGTCATATCATTTCTCAAACAATCACACTTACAGACTATAACATGGAATTTCCACTTACCCTGCAGTAGCTGCTCCAGGAGAAGAATGAAGGATGTCTTGAGGAAACTGTTCAATCCCAGTTGGTGATGGCAAATTTTCATCTGACACGCATGATAACTTTATGACTTTTGATACATATATTACTGTTGTAACAATTATTGCACTTTAAATGATAAGTGTGAACAATTTATACAAAGATTAATGATGCAAATGCAAGGTGTACCCAGCAAGGCAATATAAAAACTCAAAATAAATTTAAAACAAGAATGCAAGGTAGAAGCTGTTATAAAAAATGTGCTTTTCTTCTGGTTGTATATGGTATACTGGGTGGGTCACCAATGGTCGCCTCGCAGTATGATGGAGTTTAGAAAGCGTTTAATAAATAAGTCCTCGTCTTGGAGATAACCCACACGACGCAACACACATCAACATTGGACAGTCCATACCCTCGCATAATCATACACTGGAGACAATTTGAAAGACTGTTAGACAGTGTAGATTGGACATTAGTGTGATAACATGTAATATATCACATCATCATTTCACTATTTACATAGTTTCACTCTCAAATTTAATTAACTACATTTCTTATATTCCATCTGTGTGTCTGAATTGTCTTTCACCATTAACCCTTTTTACTTTCTACTAACCTTTTATGTGTATGTATTTAACTACAAGATTAGACTCTATAGCTGCCTTGATCATTACCTAGTTTTGTAATGTATCACTCGTCCTGTCTGTGTTAAGTAATTACATGTAGGTAAATCCTTCCTCCTTAGGAGGTTGGGGGCTTCTTTATCAAGATCTGAGGGTAGAAGCTAAGATCGTAGGGAAATAGAAAACTTTACATGGTTTATAAGAAAACACCTTCTAGTGGAGAGTATTCGTCTTCTCTTCTTCTTGTCCTTATCTCAAATAAGCTCTTTCTTTCTTACCGAGCCAATTTCTGGAGACCTTCTTGACAACATTCCATAGGCCATCCTCATCATACTGTAGCGAGGCGACTATTGGTGCCCCGCCCAGTATACCATACACGACACTGGTACACATAATTTCGTCATCATTTTCAACAATATAATTATTACTGTAATCACATTCATTGTGTTAATGATAGCCACTACTAAAATTAGTCCCATAGCATATACTGCCACAGGGCAGTGAAATGTTAGAGAATTCACTAAACTATGCGTCAGTTTTATGAGACGGGGTGACTAGTTCCATTCCTCAATTACTTTGTCTTCTGGAGGATACTCTAGAGGATAATAATTTACAGCATGGTAGACAGGAATCTGACCCTACCAAGTTTTGAACCTGGAGCGTAGCAATGTTGCAAAGATGGGTGATATGAGTAAATATCATATCATGTCGATCACTTCCTGATATATATATTGTTTACACACGGTATCCCGTGGTTGCAGGAAGTGACGTCGTGTCTGCTGCTCTGAATTAACAGCAGACGGCATTTCTGATCTGGGACAAGCTAGCGTCTCGAACCGGCATTCTGCTTGTGTCGTTTGACCAGTGAGCAAGGAATGTGTCCAGTAGGACCCGCTTGTAAAATGTGTTAATTGCCTTTGGGAATTTTTATATGTCACCTGCAAGATCGATTACCATCACTGCTTTATGCTTTCACTAATAGTATAATGTCAGATTAGTCTTAGCAGTGTATATGGAATTCTTGTGCACGTAAGTTGACTGTCCGATTAAAACTGAGAGGAGCGAAATCAAGGACAGTAGAGACATATGCTAGTAAAAGCTAAGATGTCGTATTATACTCAAATGGAGTAATATGTATATTAAATGGATGTGAATTGTGCCAAGAAGTTGGGCCTTGTTATTGAGTACCTGAGGTGCGGGCCAGGGAGATTGTGTGTAACTGGCCAAACCAATATACAAATATTATAATTCCTGAAATGGAATATCCAAGGACAACCCTGGAAGGTACTCAGCAGGCCATTGTATTAAAGAGTGTCAAGCCTGAAGTCTAATGCACTCTTACCACAGGACGTCGGGAGGACGGTTCCTAAAAGAATAAACATTCTAACAATGGGCAAGTGCTCAATTACTAGGAGGGGAAGATCCCGTTACTCGCCCATTGAGGCATATTGGGAATATGGTGTTAGGCCCATATTTTCTTGACCATCGGCACACTAGGGGTGATGTGGTAAGCATCACACCGGCCGCCTTAACCTTCCCATAGTTGCTCTGGTACCCAGTTGGGGATGGGTCGACCCAGGAGCCGTTTGCGGCCTAAAAAAATCCCACCTCATCTGGGGATCGAACCATAGACCACTGAGCTAGGAAGCCAGTGCACTAACCACTATGCTACCGCGGCTCCTATGTCATACAAGGCCAACTAATAGAAGGTGTTGCATGATGGGAAACCTCATTATGTAAAACAAAATGCTACAAAACCCATCACTGCAAGAACACGTGACTGCTTGGAGCAGACTTCCTACAAGCAGACGAGCTGATGTGGTGGCTCAATACTCCAAAAGAAGTATGCATGAAAATTGATGATGATGAAATGTTTATGCTTTGTTGGACAACGTGGTTTTTAAAAATAAGTTTGAGAAGGAAATTATTTTAATATTTGCATGGTCCTAGTCCTTCTAACTGACTGGTCCAGAGGGCTGATTTGTCACAAGAAATAACTTAATAAATGACTGACCTGGGGTCTTTAAAAGAGTACCGAGTCTTAAACATGTAAATCTAATAAATAAAATAGAGAAGTTTAGAACAACAAAATCAGAAGGGAAGGCATATATTCAAGTTCTTCTTCTTCTTCTTCTTTGATCCTTAGCCGCCGACCGTCAAAGCAGTCAGTGGCCATCACGCCTAGTGGAGTCTTGTAGGGCAACAACAAATTGATTCCACTTTGCTCGATCGGTGGCCATCCTTCGTACAGTGCCCCAACTCTGGTTCATTCTTTGCATCTCAGCCTCCACAGTCCTCCGCCAGGTTGTTTTTGGTCGGCCTCTCTTTCGTTTTCCTTCAGGGGTCCAAAGCATAGCTGTTCTTGTGATGGCATCGGGGTCTCTTCTGAGGACATGACCAACCCAGCTCCAGCGTCTACCAGCTATGATGGTGTGCATGTCCTCTTGCTTGCTACGAGTAAGCAGATCTTGGTTAGTGATGGTATTTGGCCAAAAGATTCGGTGAATTTTTCTTAGGCATGTTGTGTGAAAAGAGGACAATTTCGACATTTCCTTCTCTGTAACTCTCCAGCATTCCGCACCATAGAGAAGCACAGAAAGCACACAGCTCTGATATAATCTTGATTTTGTGCTTGTGCTGTATTGGGAGGACTTCCAGATGTTGTTTAGGCTAAAGAAGGCTGTTCTTGCCTTATTCATTCTGATGTTGATGTCTTTGCCTGCCCCGCCGTCTGGTGTTACTATGCTTCCTAGGTATGTGAAGGTATCTGTCTGTACCAATTGCTGATTCCTTACTGATATGGGCTCAGGGTTGCTCACATTGAGCGTCATGACCTCAGACTTCTTTAAATTGATATTCAAGCCCACCTGCTGGCTAAACTTATTAAGTCTATCCGTTTTTTCCTGGATGTGTTGATGTGAATGTGCTAGTAGTGCAATGTCATCTGCATATTCCAGATCTTCCAATGTAGAAAATGTTGTCCATCTTATTCCTCTTGGACTGCCCTCTGTTGTCTGGCGCATCACCCAGTCTATGACTGTTAAAAATAGAGTGGTTGATAAGGGGCATCCCTGTCGTACTCCTGTCTTCACCTCAAAGGTTAGGTTGCTCTGCCCAACACTACACGTAAAGTTGGCATAGAGGCTTTTTATGATTGACACTATGCAGCTTGGAATTCCATAAGCCCTCAGTATTTTCCATAAACTGTCCCTATGAATGCTGTCGAAAGCCTTTCCAAAATCAACAAAATTAATGTAAAGCTGTCTTTGCCATTCTGAGCACTGCTCTATAATGTTCCTGAGAGTGAATATATGATCTACACATCTCCTGTTCTTTATAAATCCTGCTTGTTCTTTCCTCAGTTTGTGGTCTACTGCCTTTGAAATTCTCTGTATAATTATCCTGCCTAGTATTTTGCTGGGAACTGAGAGAAGAGTGATTCCTCTCCAATTATTGCAGTCTGCAAGATCTCCCTTCTTGGGCAATTTGACAATTATTCCTTTGTTCCACTCTGATGGTGTTGTCCCCGTTTTCCAGCCTTGTGCAAATAGTGGTTCTAATAGTTCTGCTGCTAGCTCAGGGTCTGTCTTAAATAGCTCTGCATTTAAGTTATCATGGCCCGGAGCTTTGCCGTTTTTTAACCCTTTGATTGCTGTGATGATTTCTTCTTTGCGTGGAATGTCTGTATTCACTTCTAGATCGTTTTCAGCTTCAGGAACATTCAATTGTGTCTCTGGTGGTTCCTTGTTCAGAGTTTCTCTGAAGTGCTCTGCCCATCTTGTTTCCTGTCCCTCTGCTGTCGTGATGAGATTACCTTGCTTATCTCTTACTAATGTAATATTGTTTACACCTCGTTTTCCGCTGATGAATTTAGTTATTTTGTATACTGTGCTTTGTTCATTTCTCATATTCAAGTTCATGTTACATCAATTACTAACAACTGAATTGTCTCTTTGAAAAAAAAAATGTTGAATAATATTTCTATGAGAGAAACCCATACTTAAAAAATGCAGTAGAAATATTAGGCTAATAGTATACATGGGTGTATAAGAAGTCATCTGCTCAACACGTAAGTTAAGTCGACAACAATAAATGTTAAAAAGGAAACTGGAGATTTCTCATTGGGGGGTGGGGGGATGGGGGGGGGGGAGGGGGGGGGGGGGGGGCACAAAGATTTTTAAAGACATGAAGAGTGAAGAATATTTTTGAATTCACAGTTCTAGATTTAACTGTCATGATACACAGTACCAACATTCCATTTTTTATCTGTTATAATGTGCAGGATAAGAAAATGAGGTTAAGTAAAAGCACCAACAATATCACAACACGAAAGATGCAGAATCATGCATGGCAAACATTTGAAATTACGAAGCATGGGAACTTCATCAACATTTTATATAAAAATATTTTTTACAAACTATCATGACTGGCCTAGTGGAAGCCAAAATTAAATACAGATTCTTGTGTCTGACACAAAAGTAGGGTATTCTTGAAGTTAAAAACAAATACATTGGTTTGCCCAAGATAAGTTATTCTCTGTAATTTCCATCGATGATATTTCTTTAAGGAAGCAAGAGCTTCCATTACCTCCTTGTTTTCATAAATCTCGCTTCAATCTGTGATATCAGATTATTGTAATACCAGATATTGTGATATCAGATTTTTGTAATATCAGATATTGTGATATCAGATTATTGTAATATCAGATTATTGTAATATCAGATATTGTGATATCAGATTATTGTAATATCAGATATTGTGATATCAGATTATTGTAATATCAGATATTGTGATATCAGATTATTGTAATATCAGATATTGTGATATCAGATTATTGTAATATCAGATATTGTAATATCAGATATTGTGATATCATATTATTGTAATATCAGATTGATCTGTCTTCAGATCTAATGTAACATGATCATGTACAATAGTAAAGATGGTACCTTAACAGATATTGCCGTAGGGGAGTGAAGTTAGAGACTCCACCAAACTAGGTACAGCTTTTAAAGGATGTTGAATGACCAATTCCCTTCCTTGCTGTATTTACCTTCCCTAACTAGCGGGCAGAGTCAGGTAGCCATTTACAGCTGGGTAGACTGGAGCTGGACGCTACCAGGTGTTCGATTCTGGAATCCCTTAACTACTGCGATAGAAAAACACCCTAACCATTTAGCCAATTGGATGCTCTAACAGCAGGTCAAATAATGTTAATATTTTTAAAACAAAGCACTTACTGTTGCTCTGACTCTTGACGTCAAACCGTGGCATGTCTCCAGTTGGCATAAACTGTTGGAGCTGATTTTGTTGCCGTTGAAATGGTGGAATACGTCCGCTGTGGAATCAGAGTCTGTCTTTAGAACCAGATAGACCTTCCACATATAAGTCTCTTGTCTATGTCATCTGTCTTTCTTTTTTTTTCTTTCATCATAACACAGACCACTTTTGTACAAGTAACAACATAGTGTCTATATTGGCCTGCCTTCTTTATATGGAGCCGCATTAGCGCAGTGGTTAGTGCACTGGCTTCCTAGCTCGGTGGTCCATGGTTCGATCCCCAGTTGAGGTTGGATTTTTTAGACCGCAAACGGCTCCGGTGTCTAACCAGCCTCAAAAATTGGGTACCAGAGCAACTCTGGGAAGGTTAAGGCGGCCGGCGTGATGCTGACCACATCACCCCTAGTGTGCTGATGGTTATGAAAATATGGGCCTAACACCATATTCCCAATATGCCTCAATGGGCGTGTAACGGGTGCCTTTAACTTTACCCTTTTCTTTATATATAATCAGCATAAACTGTCTTCACAACGTCTCTGTTAAACATTGTTGTCGCATACACGTCACTAATATCACCAATCACTATCATAGTCACTACATTCGATCATGACGTTTGGCACGGACAACATCAAGCTCACTGTTCAAACGCTATCATCATCATCATAATCTCCTTTTCCCCTTCTTATGGAGCATGAAAACACCATTGCAGATGGCCAGCTCCCCCGAGGAAGCCTATGAGAAAACACAAACTCTTGCAACTGTGGTTTGGGTAGCAATTAGTTTTACATGATGAGATTGCCAGATATGCACAACCTCATATTAATCTGTTTTTATGACATGCCTGAGGGAGCAATAATCATATTGTTTCTATGTTTCATCAGAGACACACATACTATCACCTGGCACACTGCATATTCTCTGGCAATACCTTGATATAACTTGTGGCTCAAAATCCCCTGCCTGGTTGGCAAACGTTTCTCTCTCAACAAGTGGGAGTCGAACAAACCTTTCATTCCTGTCTATCCTGTGGAAAAATAAGAAAAGTATCCAATATGTTGCATGATTCACACAGTTTCTAATTCAGTTTAAACAACTACCTGACAATAAGGTCAACTGAGGACCTGTGTGGCATTTCTAGTTAATAAAACATACGTAATAACTGACTGGGAATCATTTAGAACAGAAAATTTTGAAGGAATAACTATAACAGTGTCTACTGAGCTAGAAGAAATTAAAATAGTTAACCTTTACTGTTCAAGTGGAAACATAAACGAAAGAGATATCTCAGACGTGAATAAAAGAATAAACAACAGAACTATCATAGTGGGAGATTTCAATGCTCATCATACAGCTTGGGGAGGCAATGTAATAGACAAATCAGGAAAACTACTGTTGGACTTCATTGAAAACAATGAACTAATAATACTGAATGATGGATCAGTAACAAGAATTAACCCTTGTGCAAATCAGCAAGACACAGCTATTGGTATAAGCATTGTAACACCAAATCTTGCTAATGCAAAATGGGAAGGTATTGGGGATACAAATTCAGATCATTTACCCATTGAAATAACACTAAAAGATAATTACAAACCTAACAAACTGGTAGAAAAACCAAAATTTTACTATAATAAAGCTAATTGGGTAGCTTTTCAGGTAGAAATGGAAGAGATAAAAAAGAATAATATAGAAAATGAAAATATAGATGTATTTACAGATAATCTCACAAAAGAAATATTACTAAAAGCTGTTAAACATATCCCAAATGCATATATGCCAGAACACATAATTCCACACCGCATTAAGGAAGCAAAGAAGAATGAACATTGGAACAAAAACCCAGTACCATGGTGGACAGTTAGATGTACAGAAATTCAAAAACAAAGAAAACAAGCTTTACAAGAATATAGAAAGCATAGATCTGAAGATAATTTAGATATTTATAAGAACATAAGAAATGAATCAAACAGAATAATACTAAAGGCAAAAGAAAATCATTGGAGAAGTTTCTGCCAAACACTAAACCCTACAACTAACTCTACAACAGATGTGTGGAATAAGTTAAAAGCCATTAAAGGCAGAACTAAAAATATGATAATACCTAATATAAAAAGACCTGAAATGGCAGAGACTGACTGGCAGAAAGCAGAGGTGCTGGCCAGGTACTACCATAGAGTTAGTTCTAAGGAAAATCTAGGACAGGCTGAAGTCAACAGAAGAGCAACACTTCTTAAAAAACTCAGTAAAGATGTACCTTATAATACTGAAGAATTATCATATTTAAATGCAGATATTACAATGGAAGAAGTTGAAAATACAATAAAGGACAAAACAAATACATCAGCAGGGCATGACATCTTGAGCTATGAAATCTTGAAACACATACCAAAAAGTACCATAGAAATTATAACATCCCTTTTTAACAAAATTTGGAATACAGGAAAAATTCCCAAAACATGGAAAACAGCAGTAATTATTCCAATACTAAAACCAGAAAAAGATGCCCATGATGCCAGTTCATACAGGCCAATTTCTTTAACTTCCCATCTAGGTAAAATATTAGAAACCATAGTAAAAAAAAGATTAAAGTTTTATTTGGAAAAGAATAATTTATATAATCAAACTCAGTCAGGATTTAGGAAGAACAGATGCACTATGGATCAGATAATTAAATTGGAACATGAAGTAAAATCAGGATTTCAAAAGAAAGAAAAAACTGTGGTAGTATTTTTAGATATAGCTAGGGCTTATGATGAATGCTGGAGAGAGGGTGCTCTCTTTAAAATAAAGAAGATAGGAGTAACAGGTAAAATTTATAATTATTTAGAGAATTTTCTGCAAGATAGATATTTCACTGTTCAGGTAAACAATGATAGATCACAACTGTATGAACAACAAAATGGAATACCCCAAGGATCAGTAATGTCTCCTTCAATTTTTACAATAATGGTAAATGATTTAGGTGAGGAATTCAATGATATAACAAATAAATTGTCACAGTTTGCAGATGATGTTGCTATATGGAGGACTGGGAGACATCTGCCAAAATTATATAAGGATCTACAGAAGCAAATAAATAAAGTATGTAAATGGATGACAAAATGGGGTTTTTAGCTGAATTCAAATAAAACATTGGGAATGATCTTCAGTAAAGGTAGGGTTGTAAAAAATAAAATTATAGATATAAATATCCAAGGGCAAAACATTAAAACAGTTCAAACCACTCGATATCTAGGAATGATATTGGACCAACAGCTGAACTGGAATAAACACATAGATAAACTAGTGGAGTCTTGCAGAGGATTGACTAACTTATTAAGATATTTGAAAGGTAATGGATGGGCTGCAAGCACTAAGACAATGCTCACTTTTTATAAATCTTTTATTAGAGGAAAAATAGATTATGGAAGTATAATATATGACTCTGCTGCACACAGTAACAAGATTAAATTAGACAGAATTCAGCATCAGGCTTTATGTACAATAGCAGGTGCAATCAGATCAACATCAATGGGAGCTATAGAGGTGGCTTTAGGAATCATACCCTTGGAATTACGGAGAAAGGAGTTAAGACTAAATTACATGAACAGAGTTATGTTGGATAAGTCTCACCCAGCACATACAGCTTTTACCAGATGCCAACTAACAACTCAGGCCAAGCCAATGAATACCACTAGATACCCTACAGGATGGAAGTGTATGGAGGAAATTGTCCATCTGGGTACATTAATTACATCAATTAATAACAGTTGTGAATACAAGCCAGTGATTCCGCCCTGGGAGATCAAGAAACCAGACACGGACTACCACCTAGCAGAAATACTTAAGAAAACAAATAATATAAAAAATATTAAAAACACAGCCAATAAATATATACAACAAATATTAAAAGACAGCATTACTGTGTACACAGATGGATCCAAGGAAGAGGATGGCAAATTGGGGATAGGAATATATATTCCAATATGGAAAATGGCAAAAGAATATAGCATCACGGAAAATACATACATTTTCACTGCAGAGATGGTGGCAATACTAAAAGCACTTGAAATATTCTCTAATAACCCTCCCAAAAAATTAACAGTTTTAACTGACTCTCTTTCAACAATTAAAGCACTTAGAAACTTACGAGAATGTAGTAGACCTGATATAGCAGAGGAGATTTTTCTGGCTACTACATACTTATATTCCAGAGGATGTTCAGTATTAATTGCTTGGATACCTTCACATGTTGGCATAGAAGGAAATGAAAAGGCAGATAAAGAAGCCAAGAAAGGTAGATCTGATAAAAATCTAATAAATGTAGGGATGAGTAAATCAGAAATTAAGAGCTTAATTAAAGATTTAATAACAGATGAATGGAAAGCAGAGTGGGATAAAAATCTGAAAGGAAGACATGCATATAAGATGTTCAGGGCTCCAACAAGAAAATGTCAGATATCTAGAGAATTGAAAATTCCCAGTAATAAGAAACTTCTCAGACTACAGCTGGGAAAAGGCTATTTCAGAATAGAAGAACCTTACTGTGCAGGGTGTTTTCAAGACAATTATATAGAACATTTCTTGTTAAAGTGTAAGAGGTATGACCAAATAAGAATACCAATATTGGATTATTTGCAGGCATCCAACTTACCTACAAATATAGAGGAGGTGTTGAGAATAAACAGACCTAGGGAACTGCATAATATAGTCAAACAATATTTAACACGAACACATGTTAATATATAGTGGCTGGGAATGTGAAGGTCTGATGCTGTTCTTACAATGCATGTGACTTTAAACAGATGAAAATCAATTAAATATCTGGTAAAGTCTGTTATATAACTAGAACCACCAGGCCTATACACCCCTCCACTTTAATATTATTCTTGTTCATAGTTTCTTCTTGATTTTGTTTGTTTGTTTGTTTTTTATTTTTCTATTTAACGTATAGGCCTAAGCACAATTGTGAGTATCCCTATTTTCAAATGTGATGCCACTTTCTCATGTCCGTTTTGTCGGCAGTTGTTCATATTATTTGAAATTGAAAACAATATATATCCTTATTATAACCCATCAGAGGTTGAACGGGATTTCTGTTTATCTTCATTAATTTAAAAAAAAAAACTGAGGACCTATGAAACATTTTTTCTTTACAAAAAGGTTACATTTAAAAAAAAGAGTTATTTGCATGTTTCATTTCTGCAAGCAATTTAGTAGTTTTAAATGGAATCTGGCACAGAAGAATTTCTATTATAAAAATATGTAGAAGTCTAAAGAAGTATTTACGTGTTTCATAGATTACATCAGTGATTCTCAATCTGTGGGTCATGACCGAAAATTGGTTCACGGGAAAGACTGCAATGTGTTGCACCCCTTACGTTCCAATCACTAGATAATTAATGATCACTTCACTTGTTGGTTTTGGTACATGAGTAGCCAGCGTCACCAAATGGGGAAATTATGGCCGTGGTCGTAAAAACGGTTGAGAACTACTGGACTAGAGGAAAACTTTGGACACAGACCATTATTGAAAACTAACTGCATGCCCCGAAGAAGCACGAATGATTGTTAAAGGCAAAAGTCATTTAATAATACATACCAGGAACAAACTGTAACAATCAGATCTGACCAGAATTACCATATACTGATGTCACAAGTGGAGCGTGACATTGGTCTGAGTTGTCATTTAACTATTTAACATCTGTACAGACAAAAATACCATTGAAACAGACCAGAAAATACCGTAAGTGGAAAAATAACAAACAATCATAGATGTCATTAAATGCAGCGCTGGCAACTGAAAGTATAAACATAACTGAAGGAACTAGTGGAACAAGTTAACCAACAGATGTCGTAAATTTGACCTTGACATTGAGAAATCTAATTGGACACTAGCTCTGATAAATAAAATAAAAAATTAAAAAATTTGCCAAATACATGAGAAGCCAACACTGAGCATAAGAATAATTGGCGAGATTCTGTAACACGAGAATAATTTTTGTTGTTGTTTTTTTGTTTTTTTTTAATCTTGGAGACTATCATCTACACATACACTCAGAAGAGAAAAATCAAGCACAGCCAGGATTACCATTGACTGGAACCCACACAACGCAGAAGAGTGGGGGGGGGGGGGGGGGAAAGAGAACTTGGAGAAGAACTGTAGAAGAGGAGGCTAGGGAAATTGGAATGACTTGGGCACAGATGAAAAAGACAGCCCAGAATAGAAATCGATGGAGAGCAACTGTTTCTGTCCTATGTTCCACAGGGAACGAAAAGGATTTATGATGATCATCTATCGGATGATATCAAATGTGAAACGAAGTGAGAAATCTTTGAAACAGAAAACGCATACAGAATGAGATTTATTAACATTAAAACAAATTAACAATTAAAAAAAAAACAACGATTCATCCATCAGGTATGATATGTACTCCTCATTACTGCATAGCGCAGAAACATGGACTATAAACATGGACTATAAACATGGACTATAAACATGGACTATAAACATGGACTATAAACATGCAGTTGGAAGAAAGACTTAAGGCTCCGTTAAAACATATTTATATTGAAAAAAACTCGAATTCAATGGAAACAGAGAACAATGAAGAAGTCCAGAAAAAAGTAAGAGTGAAAAGGAATAAATGATAACAAACAACGACATGGAGAGATAACATTATTGAAATAATAATGAAACGAAAGGTTGAAGGTTTGCAGGTAAGAAAATGACAAACAAGTTTGTAAACGGAACACATTAAAACGTGGACATAAAAACTGTGTAACAAAGTTTACCAAGGTCAGAGAGAGAGAGAGATAAAAAAAAAATTGCAAACGCCAGCCTTCAATGTTAGACAACAAGAGAGATAGAGAGCAAGAGAGAGAGAGAGAGAGAGAGAGAGAGAGAGGGGGGGGGAAGAGAAAAAGAGAAAGGAGACAAAGATAACATCAGGTTTTGAGAAAATAGATGAGGTAAATATAAAAAAAAGAAAGAACGAGAGTGGAGAGGGTAGATGGATAAAATTGATGCAGAAACAATATATATGAAATATTTTACTTTCCAATGGCTCCAGCAGATTGTCTTATGTGATCTTGCCGGCTGATTCCAAGATTATTCCTTGATTGAACGATTTGCTGTGAATGTTGTTGAAGTGCCTGAAGCTTTTGTTGCTGCATCTGCTGTTGTAGTTTCTGTTGACGGCGTTGTGATGATAGGCTTAGCTGTCTCTGGCTTGGTTCTTGTGGATCCTGGAGTTGCTGCAGAGATAACTGGTTCCTGGTCATCCGTAGAGCTTGTGGCCTTAATAACCTTGACATTTTACGAATAAGTAGGAAATAATTAAGATTTTGCCACATATAGTTCACGTGTATATTAGATGGAAGAGTTGAAGGCAAACGTGCAAGAGGGAGACATCGCTATAAGTGATAAGATAACACCAAGACAAAGAGTCTATCTGAGTGTATCGTCAAGACAAGAGACAGAAGACGACGTTGGAGATAACTGCAACCGATCTTCGATGTCAAGATGGCAGCTGATGATAATGAGTTTCCGAGGGTCTCAGAAGAGACACATAAAGAACAAGACCACTGCACCATAAGGCATGTCGTACAAATCGACTAAAATGGTTGTCTATCGGGCTGGCTACCTCATCATGTCAAACAAGTTGCCATAGAAACCACCGCTACAAGAGCATGAGAAGAGGACCAGCTACACTGACAGTTCTATGATCAACAAGGATCGCAAGGAAAATAATAATGATGATGATGATGATGAATTGAGACTGTTCTTCCATAGGTGAGCTGGTTCATTTATGTTCTTCCATAGGTGAGCTGGTTCATTTCTGTTCTTCCATAGGTGAGCTGGTTCATTTCTGTTCTTCCATAGGTGAGCTAGTTCGGAAACTGGTTCATTTCTGTTCTTTCATAGGTGAGCTAGTTCGGAAACTGGTTCATTCCTGTTCTTCCATAGGTGAGCTAGTTCGGAAACTGGTTCATTTCTGTTCTTCCATAGGTGAGCTAGTTCGGAAACTGGTTCATTTCTGTTCTTCCATAGGTGAGCTAGTTCGGAAACTGGTTCATTTCTGTTCTTCCATAGGTGAGCTAGTTCGGAAACTGGTTCATTCCTGTTCTTCCATAGGTGAGCTAGTTCGGAAACTGGTTCATTTCTGTTCTTCCATAGGTGAGCTAGTTCGGAAACTGGTTCATTTCTGTTCTTCCATAGGTGAGCTAGTTCGGAAACTGGTTCATTTCTGTTCTTCTATAGGTGAGCTAGTTCGGAAACTGGTTCATTTTTGTTCTTCCATAGGTGAGCGTTTGGAAACTGTTTCATTCCTGTTCTTCCAGAGGTGAGCTAGTTCGGAAACTGGTTCATTCCTGTTCTTCCTTAGGTGAGCTAGTTCGCAAACTGGTTCATTCCTATTTTTCCATAGGTGAGCTAGTTCGGAAACTGGTTAATTCCTCATTCTTCTCTTCTAGAAGAAAGGAATGGATTATGCAGACTGAGGAAAAAGAGGGGGAGCAGAATACGAAGATTATATTATAAAGATGTTGGCTATCTCATGGATTCCAGATATAATTTAAATAAACTTCTCGGTACCTCACACTGGTATAAATACATTACTGACAGGTTGACATCCTGTTTTCTCATTTTCCCCTGTTATTTCCACTCTTATTGTCGATCTATTCACCTATTTTTGTTTTCCAATGTATTCTCACTGTCTTTCTCTTCTGTTTTTTTGTTGTTGTTGTCTGTCTCTGACGAAGGCCTGGTCGCCGCAACGTAGGTTGTTTCTTGTCCTTTCTCCTAGTAAGACGTATTACAATTTCTTTGTTTGTTTTTTAATTTTATTTTATTCTCTTACCTTCTGGTTGCAAATGCTAATAGTCAAGCTGCTCTAACTCATCAAACACAAGAAAAACACTTCAAAAAATTAAATGAATCCCTCAGTAATAACTAACAATACAGGAGTATCAAAACAGTAAGATTCATTACAAATCTATGCAATAGAGCAAATTCTAAAGTATCCTAATGCAAGCTCACAAGCCCGAAGGTTGCACTGCCGATTTTTTTTCAATCCCATTTCATAGCTGTATCTCTTTTTCCTTTAACCACTTTTATTTAAAATCAAATCTCGTTGTGTATTTATCGCGTTTCAAATCTGATTTCTCAAAACCTGTATCGGTCCAGAGAGCTGAAACTTTGCAAGCAGTTCCTTTTCTTGGTACATTTAAATATTTCAAATTTTGACTGGCATTAATCGAGCCGATTTTATAAAATAACTATAACATTGTAAAATAGGGTCGAAATAACTCTATCCAAACAAGGGTTTTAAAGTAAGTGAAATAATGCACTGCAAATATACGTTTTCTGTCATATTTTAAGGGGTAGGCATCGGACGGCGAATGATGATGTGCCTATTAAATCAATGTGTTTCTTAAAAAAAAAATGTTATCGAATCATTTGTTTTAAACATAGTAATAACAATTTTTCTTGTAAGCTTTACATTATATATTTTGGGCGCATTTGGTAATAATAAAACTGGATCCCTAAAACTAGTTTTTTTATTTACTTGTAAGAACATAACAAGTCCAGTTCAATCATAATGATAGTGCATATACAACGCAGGCTGTCCAACTGCGAATTCCATTACTTTCTTAGTGGAGTTTCAATAATTAAAAACAGACCAATTAAAAAAATGAACTACACAATTTTCTCAGGAAACAAATTTCAGGCACCTTACCTTAAGGCCCTTTGAGAAATGCCAAAACGTGAAGGACCTTGCAGAACTGACGGGTCTAATTGTGACGTCTCTTGACCTTGCCTGACCCATATTGGTGTTCCAGATATGCTAGACGCAGACGGCTGATTACGTTGCTGCTGTCTTAGCTGAAGCAGTGGTGACGATGTATCCAGTGCTTTAAAATAATATTTGAAGAGTCAACGGTTACATTTTGTTTGTTGTCTGCAACAAATTGTTTGATTATCTTTCTATCTATTTTGTCTTCTATTGACGAAATCACACAGCAAACTCAAATACACACAAGCACATACAGACAATGGGGTTGGAGGATGGGAGATAGATTCTATTTCACACTATTATATTTGTGTTATATTTCACTTCTCTGTCTTTTTCTATTTCACACGTTTCTTTAATTTTTCTCATTCCTGTTCCGGTTCCAGCGATTTCATTTTCCTTTTAATTGCCTACATGTTCTAGACTTAAAAAATACTCTTAGTCCATATTCATTCAATCACAGACTTTTCAAATACATCATGAGTGCAGATTATATGCCACCCTAATTTCGTTATGTTCTTAAATAATTACGCTGTCACCTCAGGGGCGCATTCCCATAGTCAGTTATGACTGAAGGGGCTATTATTATTATTATTATTATTACATAACATCATATGTAGGTTTTAAAGTTAATTTTGTCCTGTTTAGTATAAATTATGATACGCATCTGTAAATTTGTGTAACTGTTATTGTACTGTTACAATGTTGGGATTTTATTTTATTGTACTTTCTTGTTATTTTATTATTTAAGTAACATTTAGGATACGTGTGAGAATAAATAGATTAACTATGGAAGAAGAGAGAAAGGAAGGGCAGAATGTTAGACGGGCCTGCGTGACCAATTCTAAACCCTTTGAAAAAAAAGTTCGTTCGTTCGTTCTATCTATCTATCTATCTATCTATCTATCTATCTATCTATCTATCTATCTATCTATCTATCTATCTATCTATCTATCTATCTATCTATCTATCTATCTATCTATCTATCTATCTATCTATCTATCTATCTATCTATCTATCTATCTATCTATCTATCTATCTATCTATCTATCTATCTATCTATCTATCTATCTCTATCTATCTATCTATCTATCTATCTGTCTATCTATCTATCTATCTATCTATCTATCTATCTATCTCTGAAATGTTTGTACTTTTCTATAATATGTTATGTCATGCTTATAAGTCCTTCGCTCCGTATCTGTTAGTCATGAGTGTGCTATATTATTATTTTACTTTACAACGTTGAATTCCTTGAATTTGATATGTAAAATGCAGATGAGAATAAATGAATTCAGTATGAAAGGTGAGAGAAAGGAAGGGCAGAATGTCAGACGGGCCTGCGTGCCCAATTCTCAACCCTTTGAAAATAAAGTTCGTTCGTTCGTTCGTTCGTTCGATCTGTATGTACTTATTCTAGTCTCTACTACTTCTGAATATCTTAAACCTTTTACATTTTCCACTTATTCTAGTCTCTACTACTTCTGAATATCTTAAACCTTCTATATTTTCCACTTATTCTAGTCTCTACTACTTCTGAATATCTTAAATCTTTTACATTTTCCACTTATTCTAGTCTCTACTTCTTCTGAATATCTTAAACCTTCTATATTTTCCACTTATTCTAGTCTCTACTACTTCTGAATATCTTAAATCTTTTACATTTTCCACTTATTCTAGTCTCTACTTCTTCTGAATATCTTAAACCTTCTATATTTTCCACTTATTCTAGTCTCTACTACTTCTGAATATCTTAAATCTTTTACATTTTCCACTTATTCTAGTCTCTACTACTTCTGAATATCTTAAATCTTTTACATTTTCCACTTATTCTAGTCTCTACTACTTCTGAATATCTTAAACCTTCTATATTTTCCACTTATTCTAGTCTCTACTACTTCTGAATATCTTAAACCTTTTACATTTTCCACTTATTCTAGTCTCTACTACTTCTGAATATCTTAAACCTTTTACATTTTTCACTTATTCTAGTCTCTACTACTTCTGAATATCTTAAACCTTTTACATTTTCCACTTATTCTAGTCTCTACTACTTCCTGAATATCTTAAATCTTTACATTTTCCACTTATTCTAGTCTCTACTACTTCTGAATATCTTAAACCTTTTACATTTTTCACTTATTCTAGTCTCTACTACTTCTGAATATCTTAAACCTTTTACATTTTTCACTTATTCTAGTCTCTACTACTTCTGAATATCTTAAACCTTTTACATTTTTCACTTATTCTAGTCTCTACTACTTCTGAATATCTTAAACCTTTTACATTTTTCACTTATTCTAGTCTCTACTACTTCATAATATCTTAAACCTTTTACATTTTCCACTTATTCTAGTCTCTACTACTTCTGAATATCTTAAACCTTTTACTCTCTACTACTTCATAATATCTTAAACCTTTTACATTTTTCACTTATTCTAGTCTCTACTACTTCTGAATATCTTAAACCTTTTACATTTTTCACTTATTCTAGTCTCTACTACTTCATAATATCTTAAACCTTTTACATTTTTCACTTATTCTAGTACCCCGACTTCATAATATCTTAACTTACCTTTTACTATTTTCCACTTACATCTAGTACTCCTATTCTGAATATCTCTAACTTTTACATAATCCACTTACATATAGTACTCCGACTCACTTCTAACTTACCCTTTCACTATTTTCCACATTACATATAGTACCCCGATCATAGTTCATAACTTACCATTCACTACCACATTACATTTTTCCCCGATTCTAGTCTAACTTACTACATTCAATATCTTAATCCACATTACATATAGTACCCCGATCAATAGTTCTAACTTACCATAATCACTATAATCCACATTACATATAGTACCCCGATCAATAGTTCTAACTTACATAATCACTATAAACCTTTTACATATATCACCCCGATTCAATAGTCTATACTTACTTCTGAACTATAAACCTTTTACATTATCCCCGATTCAATAGTCTCTACTACTTCTGAATAATCCACAGGTACATATCGTACCCCGATCAATAGTTCTAACTTACCATTCACTATAAACCACATTACATATAGTACCCCGATCAATAGTTCTAACTTACCATTCACTATAATCCACATTACATATAGTACCCCGATCAATAGTTCTAACTTACCATTCACTATAATCCACATTACATATAGTACCCCGATCAATAGTTCTAACTTACCATTCACTATAATCCACATTACATATAGTACCCCGATCAAAGTTGGCAACTTACCATTCACTATAATCCACGTGATTACATAAGTACCCCGATCAATAGATTCAGAACTTACCATTCACTAATGAATCCACATTACATTAGTACCCCGATCAATAGTTTGATAACTTACCAATCACTATAATCCACATTACATATAGTACCCCGATCGATAGTTCTAACTTACCATTCACTATAATCTGTACATTACATATAGTACCCCGATCAATAGTTCTAACTTACCATTCAATATAATAGATCCACATTACATATAGATCACCCCGATCAATAGTTCTAACTTACCATTCACTATAATCCACATTACATATAGTACCCCGATCAATAGTTCTAACTTACCATTCACTATAATCCACATTACATATAGTACCCCGATCGATAGTTCTAACTTACCATTCACTATAATCCACATTACATATAGTACCCCGATCAATAGTTCTAACTTACCATTCACTATAATCCACATTACATATAGTACCCCGATCAATAGTTCTAACTTACCATTCACTATAATCCACATTACATATAGTACCCCGATCAATAGTTCTAACTTACCATTCACTATAATCCACATTACATATAGTACCCCGATCAATAGTTCTAACTTACCATTCACTATAATCCACATTACATATAGTACCCCGAACAATAGGCAACTTCCATTCGACACAGCTCGATCAGTTATAACTTACCATCCATATAGTACCCCGATCACTTACCATTCACTATAATCCACATTACATATAGTACCCCGATCGATAGTTCTAACTTACCATTCACTATAATCCACATTACATATAGTACCCCGATCGATAGTTCTAACTTACATATAGTACCCCGATCAATAGTTCTAACTTACCATTCACTATAATCCACATTACATATAGTACCCCGATCAATAGTTCTAACTTACCATTCACTATAATCCACATTACATATAGTACCCCGATCGATAGTTCTAACTTACCATTCACTATAATCCACATTACATATAGTACCCCGATCAATAGTTCTAACTTACCATTCACTATAATCCACATTACATATAGTACCCCGATCAATAGTTCTAACTTACCATTCACTATAATCCACATTACATATAGTACCCCGATCAATAGTTCTAACTTACCATTCACTATAATCAGTTCTAACTTACCATTCACTATAATCCACATTACATATAGTACCCCGATCAAGAGTTCTAACTTACCATTCACTATAATCCACATTACATATAGTACCCCGATCAATAGTTCTAACTTACCATTCACTATTATCCACATTACATATAGTAACCCGATCGATAGTTCTAACTTACCATTCACTATAATCCACATTACATATAGTACCCCGATCAATAGTTCTAACTTACCATTCACTATAATCCACATTACATATAGTACCCCGATCAATAGTTCTAACTTACCATTCACTATAATCCACATTACATATAGTACCCCGATCAATAGTTCTAACTTACCATTCACTATAATCCACATTACATATAGTACCCCGATCAATAGTTCTAACTTACCATTCACTATAATCCACATTACATATAGTACCCCGATCAATAGTTCTAACTTACCATTCACTATAATCCACATTACATATAGTACCCCGATCAAGACCTTTTACATTTTTCACTTATTCTAGTACCCACATCTACGATCAATATTCTAACTTACCATTTTTCACTATAATCCACATTACATCTGAATATCTTAAACCCCGATCAATAGTTCTTCACTTACCAGTCACTATAATCCACATTACATATAAACCCCGATACATTTTCTAACTTACTTATTCTAATCTCTACTACTTCATAATATCCCCGATAATAGTTTAACTTACATTTTCACTTAATCCACATCTACTACTTCTGAATCATCTTAAACCTTTTACATTTTAAGTACCTTTTTTCAGCTAACAGCGAGTATGGAAGGGACACAGAGGAAAATGAGGATCAGAAAGGGGGAAGGGGCGCATAAGAGAAAAAAAAGATGAGAATCATAATTTAGCCCTGCGATAAATTCTTTCATTCTTTTACATTGTCTCTTATTCCCAGATTAATAAACTGCGATACTTATTTTTTCAATTAAATTCTCTATTTATTTTCCCCATCTTTATTTCCCTCTTTCATTCTCTCTAATTGATCCCACGTGTGAGGAGTATTCAGTGTTTTAATGCTACGTTGAAGACTTCTTATGCACACATGAAGATTAAATCAGAATTAATGGTTGACTCACACATGCGTATGTGGGTGCATATCTGCTCTTATACTCATTTACTTTTTTAACGTAAGCAAATCTTCTAACAAGCTCAGATAAGCAATAATTATTCGATTTTCTCTCTCTCCATCTTTCGTATTTCCCTTCACTCATTCACACATTACATGCACAAACACTCTAGTCTATAGACCAGAAAAATCAACTTTAATTAAACTCACCCATATTTCTATTGCCTCCACCCAACCTCAAAGATTGCCCACGTAGACTCTGGCCATGCACGGTTGCTATAACAACACTTAACAAAGCTATGACCTTGACACTAAGAGCTGCCATCTTTTGCGTTCTGCTATATTCGGCAAGAAAACGAAATTTAATGAATATTATACTAGTGTTGATCAGTCATATGCGTGTGCATATATATATATATATATATATATATATATATATATTATATATATATATATATATATATATATATATATATATATATATATATATATATATATATATATATATATATATATATATATTCTTATATGTAACAACAATAAACAAATAAAGAAACATTTATTGAGACAACTTGTACCCATCACTTTTTACGTTAAAAAAATCATCATCATCATTCCTTTTAGTTCCTAGTGGAACATAGGGCTGAAACAGTTGCTCTCCACCGATTTCTATTCTGGGCTGTCTTTTTCAGCTGTGCCCAAGTCATTCCAATTTCCTTAGCCTCCTTTTCCACAGTTCTTCTCCAAATTCTCCTTGGTCTCCCCACTCTTCTTTTCCCCTGTGGGTTCCAGTCAAGGGCACCTCTGGCTATGCTTGATTGTTCTCAGAAGAGTGTATGTCCTATCCATCCCAACCTTCTTTTCTTAATTTCCATTTGTATTGGCTGTTGCCCGGATCTTTTCCTTAGCTCCATATTTGTTATTACATCTGGCCATCTTATACGGAGGATCCGTCGGAGACATCTATTTACACAAAAATGTAGTTTGGAGGTGATACTCCATTTATTCTCGTTTCTGCTAGTCCTAAGAGTTTTAATCCATATCGTCTCATCTCTCCAGTTACCTGTGCTGTCCTTCCGGCCTCCTGCATTGTCCGTATGTTCCAGGTGCCTATTCTAATTTCTGCCTTCGTTGTTAGAAGTGGTGTCGGCAGCCTGACTTCCATTGATTGGCTTTCATCAGGTGTCTGCGTCATACGTCCCTCTTGCGAGGGTTGTTCATGACTGTAGCTTTTGTTTCTTTCTTCAACTGTTTCAGTTTCTGTGACAAATAGGTTCTTCCGGTAGAGTTGTCAGCCCTGGTCTCCAACTTCCTTTAACCTGGAGGAAGGAGGTCTGCCCACTTTGTCTGTCCCTTCCATTTTGACCTGCTCAGCATGGTTGAACCTACCAGGAGCAAAAGCTGCAGTTGATGAAGCTCACCATATCATCAAGGCACTCAAACCGACCCACCATGGGTCGGACGTTAAAAAAATACGAACCTATTATTTCATATTGACATGTAGGATACGGAACTGGCACTAGGACGCGCAATATGTTGAACTTGTTTACCCAGTTTAGATATCAAAGTGCAAAATATGAACTCAAGTGTGAGAAGAAGGTTTCTGTATGTTATGCAGATCTTGCAACGAAAAAACATAAACTTTTATGTATGAAAGTCCTTTTCAATCATATTTGAGAATTTTACTCTTACATAGCTAACCTTTAAACTTGGTTAACATGGAAAAAATAACTTAACAGACAAACAGATATGGGCTGGGCACAACCTAAGATTTTTAACGATAAAACCAAGAGAAAAAAATCTGGAAGCTACTGTGGAAAATGTCCACGACAGATACACGAAAAAAACAAAAACAAAACAAAAACAAATAAGAAGACATACAGGTGAGGGATATTCTAAAATTCGAGCTCTGGATTGAATTAACGACTTGAGCTAGAATTCTTAAATTTCAAGCATTCAGAAACAAGTTATCGTGTTAAAAAAAAAAAAAAAAAAACAAAGCAACAGAACAATGAAACAACTCAATTCTACACTGAAGGAATACTTTAGTCCAAAACAAAGCAACTGTGACATACCCCAACCCCCGAGGGATCATTGGATATTTTTTTCGGAGGGCATATGAGGGGATAGTAAAAGTAAAGGTGTTCCTATAGCAAATACTGCCGTAGGGGAGTGAAGTGTTAGAGACTTCACCATACTAGGTCCTGCATCGAGAGGTGGGGGAGGGGGGGGTGATCAGTTCCGTTCCTCGCTGCCTTTTCTCGCTGTATAAGGGGATATTAATATTTATAATTTTGTAATTTATTTTTCTTTTTCTACTTGTTTTTTTTTTCATTGTAATTTTTGTTTCCAAATGTCTGTATATTGACGAGTTTACTTGTTCAGTGACACGTGGGAGGGAATGGAAAAGAAGACACCGAACAAAGGATAAATGGCAACGTTTCGTTCATTAGTTATGAGATAGGTCATGGACTTCGCAAGTGTTCATGCCAACTTTGACCCTAAGAAAACTGTGGCGTTGAAATGTATTCGTTAATGCCAGTATAATCTCCTGACAATCATTGGAAAGCTCTGTTTTTTCTGCTTAATAACGGTATGTATTTTTTCTTGACTGTACCTGGAAACGTCATGTATCTGTGATTTATTATTCACATTCGTTCTAGTGTTCACCAGCCAGTTTCTCCTTGTCACAAAACGTTTTGTGCATGTACTTTTGCGCCCTTCTCTCTCTCTCCTTCATCTTCTTATAATTTGATATATATTACTCGTCAAAAGTCAAGGGCCACCCTATTATTTTCAATACACTTTTATATAAGCGCATAGAATGATTAAATGAAGGAAGTTTTTAGTAAAAATGGGTGCAATATCTTCCTCTGACAGTCCTCTATGCACGTTAAGCATAAAAACAACTCACAGACAACCATGGTGATCACGTGCAATTTGGTTTGCTGACCATAAATTCACATTTTTAATCTGTTTTTTCAAACTTCCGTAGAAACTAACAGGTGAAGTAATCGTGCTGATTGACATTCCACGTGCAATGGCGACTTTTCGTGAACAGAGTTCACTCTTAATTTGTTTTACAATCAGCAGACTTAGGGTAGTTTCATCACTTGCAACTGAGACAAACTCTAAACGTTAATGTCAGTCAAAGCACCATTCGCAGACGTTTACATGAATTTGGACTGGCTGCTCGATGTCCTGCAGTCAGAATCCCTCTTACTCCTGCTCATTGCAGAGCCCGTGTTGCTTGGTGTCGCGAGCACATCCGATTGACAAGACAACCATGGAGTCAAGTTCTCTTCACTGATGAATCTCGCTTCACAGTGTCATTCAATGATGGCAGGATTCGAGTGTGGAGACGACCAGGAGAGCGATTTACTGATGACACAATTCGAGAGGTGGATCGTTATGGTAGGGGTTCTGTCATGGTCTGGGGAGGCTTCTACAGACACGGCAGGATCCCACTCTACATCATCCAAGGCAACTTGACCAGCCCAAGATACCACAACGAAATCTTGAGACCAATTGTTCAGCCTGCTGTGGAGGCCATAGGTGGTAATGCCATCCTCCAAGATGATAACGCTCGACCCCATCGAGCTCGTGAGGTGAATGAGTTTATTCGGCAACATGGGATCATCAGGATGGCGTGGCCAGCTCATTCACCTGACCTTTCTCCGATTGAGCACCTCTGGGATGTCCTTGGTCGAAGATTGTCAACAAATCACCCCCTGCCAATGGATGTTGCACAACTGACTGCATTTCTGCTTCAGGAATGGCAAGCTGTTCCTCAGGATACTCTTCGGACCCTTGTGGACTCGATGCATCTACGCTGTCTTGAATGCCTTGCTGCAAACGGTGGTCATACCCGATTTTGAAATGTCTATTTGTCCAATATCTATTGTGTGACTTTTGAAAAGGTGGGTGACACACTTCACAGCCTCATTGCGTTTGAATGCGTGTTTCCATTTCTGTACGTGACATGTCAATTTGGTATTCAATTAATGCCGTTTTGACTGATACCAATTACGTTTATATCAGATTTGTTTTATAGTTTCAACCTAGGTTTTTCTAAGTGGCCCTTGACTTTTGACGAGTAGTATATTTTATGCCCTACATTTTCGCTCTGACCACTCCCTAGACAATTTACGTTTCGCCAGTTGAATTGTAAGAATTCAATGCTAATTAGACAGGTCAGCGGATAATACTTTTGGAAGAGTCGATCTTTATTGACACAAGGTGGTAGCGCACGATCGATGAAAAGAAAGCCATATTGTCTGTCTGAAAAATCCGCCTGGGGGATCTACGCAAACACGGGTGATAATACGTAATCGCTTCCGCTAGTCCATCTCTGTGTAATTATTACCGATAACCTGTTAGGAGAAACAATATGGGCAGAAAGTAGCTAGACAGGAAATGTTCACAGATTTGTTTGTGAGTTTGCATAAAGATGCAATCGGAAGTATTACTGCCTTATTAGAAAGAGGTCACGCAATGGAATTTTAAAATTTGATATTTTAAAACTTGCGTGGGATATTACGATTTAACACCCCGACACATAAAGCTTTAAAGAGCTTATCATTGGCTTCATTTGAGAGCCAGAATAGACTTTAACTTTCATTGGCAAGTTGGTCTAAAAGTACAATCTGGGACTTGACCTGAGAAATGGCAATATAATCTAGCGAATTCGGAGTCACAAATCAAACTGCATCGCCACGTCAAGCTAGCAATTCACCAGAGCCAGAGCGTAGGATCGGACAAAGGATTCCAAAATTATAAGTGATGGATCGAAGTATTTGGGCAACTTTTAAACTTAATGGTAAACCCGCAATTGTAAATACAAAAGCTGGAAACTGTAACAAGTGTAATTTGCTGGGGAGGTTAAGATGTTATACCTAACAAGAAAGACAGCTGTGTCTGTGTCAACCGTGTGAGGTCAAGCAAATGTAGGCCCCTGACTCTAAAAGATGATGGTGATGATGTATTATCAGGAAACCTAACGCTACCTCCCTAGATCTCACACGGTCCGTATTTTTATTCTAGTGGTTGGTGTCTGATGTGTCTAGGGGTGAAATGACAATGGTGGTACATCAACACAATACACTTTATCTCACTATAAGGAAATGAATAAGACTGTGGTTAAAGTTTTCTTTAAAATTGAATTCTTTTCTTTGTACAATTTAATCTGCCTGTCTTGCCATCTCTTTTTGACAGGTCTTTGAAAATGAGGAAAATATATGTTACATATACTGATTAACTAAAATGTTTGGACTCTTTGTCCTATAAGTATAATGTCACTATATTATTCCAGTAGGTGTATTCACAGACTAAAACTTTAATATCTACTAGTGTTAGTCATTTGTTAGGAGGAGCTGTTGTTTCGTCACGCCCCATATAATTCTGTTTATTCTTGGAAATAACAATTTTTATTTGAATGAAGTGTCAGAAGTCCCAGATGTTAACTCATCACCTGGGATTCTTGGTATGAAGATAACAAGTCAGTATGTCGCTGCAGAGAATATATAGATCGGGACACACAAGCTCCTTCAGGCTATCTGCTGACAGCATAAACTTTTGAAAGGAGACTTTTGTCTTTACAATCACTCATCAGGTTTTTTGTCACCGGCTGGTAACAGGAAATAAAAACCCTGCAATAAAAGACACCCTGGCCTTTTCACATCTGATTACAATTTCTTATCACTATGTACACATGAAGGTATGGGGTCAGCCTCCTGTGCATGCAAGTGCACCAGCCCCTAATTTATATGACTCACACCTTTCTGTGACCACACCTCAGTTCCCTATGGCAGATACGCCACTGTACTTTTCCATAGTTTTCTTCAATACAATAACGTGGAGTAACCACATTTCCTTTTGTATGATTTTTCTTTTCTTTTCTTAATTATAAACGCTCTAGGCATGTTGAAGAGTGTTCATTGAACACTGAGGCTTACTAACATCTTCTAATACAATAATATTAATACAAATCGTAACAATATGCAACAGTCAAATACAGTTCAATGTGAGGACTCAATAATGGTTGCTCCCGGCATGTCCTTCACTTTTTCCAATAGCAGTATCTAACTTTTTCAGTTTTAATCAAGCATATTAATACATAAAGCATTCTTATCACAAATTCAAAGAAATATGACACAAATAACGTTGACTGGCAAAAGATATGGCCTCAGTTTTCTCTGCCCTGTCCAGACTGTGAATTTAGTATTTATTTTACAATTTATCACATCTGATCTCAACGTACTTGTTGATATAAAAATTTCTTGTCAAATGGCCACGAGACCCCTAAGCCTTTGGCCAATATCTATTAGAGCTGGCCAATGAAATCAGGCAACTACCAAATTTTGAATTTAGTTTTTGAAAAAACCAAAACAAAATTCCAAACAAACTATGTGTCTCGTAGTCCATTGGTCAGTCTGCGTTAGTTATGCCAATACAAAAAGATGTTTAGTTTTGGTTAACATTTTCCTACCTCCCCCTTTACTCCTATACTCTTATACCACCCCATCGGATTTGAATTACTCCAATGCCTCTTTTTTAACTTGCGTCCCCAATAACGTTATGTGTAACGAGCAAGAACAACAGTCTGTCCATCCTAGCGTGCGTAGACATATAGTATTATCTCAACAACTTGGCTAATAATTGGACTACCATATAATTTAAAACATAGTTTTGCTCAGGAGACACTAAGCTATCCTAACATATGATTTTTATGGTCAGTTTCATTATGGTTTAGATTTTCAGTTTTGTCACTGTCAATAGTCAAATATAACTTTTACACAAGTCGGCCATCTTCCCCCCTCATTCTCTATCACTTTTTTCATTATTCAAATAAACCAACTAGTTTGAGTGACGTCAGAAATACACTACGCGGCGAGAATTTAAACTGCCTGTGTTTATATCTGCTGGCTTTGCCCACAGCGTGTATATAGTAAAGGAACCGCGTGCAGAGCGAAAATTGGTTTTTTCAAGGCGGTGGGTAGTATTTGCGTTAATTATTACAATCGTTTCGTTCTTACTACTGGAAATGTCCGAGTTACTACTAATTATAACGTTAAAGTATTACGTTAATTCAGAACGTTAGTTTGGTGTCACACTTCTGGCAGATCGTTAATTATAAGTCTTGCCACAGTTTCGTGCAGCAGATGGGGCAAGATGTTAAATTGTTAATTGTACGTCTCGAAACCGAAACTAAAAGGCGTGTTAGATTTTACGGCGGGTCATTTTTTTAAGCATTTCCACTGCACAAAAGGCAACGCTCTACTGGCGCCGAAGATGCCAATAGTCAGACACCTGAGGGCGGCTTTATTTATTATCATAGGACTAAAATCTTACTGAAATTAGCAATTATCTCACAGATTTCGCTACAGAAACGTAAAGGACCAGGACAGAGTACTTCGGCAACTTTAGAACTTAAAAGTAAACCCGCATTTTTAAATACAAAGACTGAAGACCTAAGGAATCAGATTACCCGTCATAAGAGCAATACTAAAAATTCTCAGGATCAAGTGATTCGAAAGCATCTAACTTAAGTTGCCGTGCCCATTCTTGTCACGGATTGCCTCCCGTGCTTTGCAGTAGTGGTCCAACGGTGACCAAAATTCAAGAGTATCTAATATTGGCTTCCAAGGTATCTACCTGCGTGCAAGATTACTCTTGGCAGAGATGTAGACATGTAGACGGAAGATTAATGACACTTCTACCTTAAGGGAGCATTCACAAGATATTTCCAGAAGTCACGAACAATGTTGCATTGTGCTGAACAACTGTTAACGTATTATATCTGGTCCGTCCCCTTTTGTGAAGGATTTAAGCAATGGTTTAGCCGTTCAAGCCCCTAGTTGGTGTAATCCAACGAAATCCCCCTTGTAAGGTATAGCTCTGTTTAGAGGTAAATATATGTCTAGGTATTTATATACATATATTAAATAATCTGGCTCATACGTTTGCTTTCATAAATATAAAAAAAACTGAATCGACTATGATTGTTTAGTTTTAAAACAACAGGTAACGAATTTAATAATCAATAAGTATTAACAGTTTAAAATAAATAAAATGCTGGTGAATTTTATATTGGAATCAAATTTTCTCTTCACATAGATTAAATTGAGGGTTTTCTCAATGTCCGTGTTTTGCTGTTGCCAATGACAAATAAAAATTTAACTCCAGATGAGTCCTGCAGTTGTGGTTCATCAATTCTGTGATGACGGAAGCCTTCTCCACACTCTCTTCCACTATAGGCGGTTAAGGTGGATGCTTTTCCCCTCACAATAGCGACGTGAATACCACAAATCGTCTGATGGCTTGTAACCACGAACTTTAGACAAATAGAAAGAAACAAATGCCTGCTAAGTGCATTTGTTCGCCACAAACTAACGATGTCATGTGCTCCACCCACCAATGTTAACCTCTCAGAAGAATTAAATTCTTGAGCACACATTGTAACTTGGGGAATATCATGAAAATTCCCCAATATCCTTATGGGTGTTAAATAGGAACTTGCGTCTGGAGTGCGTGAAAAATGATTTGCCTGAATTACAATTTAAAAAGGCACATAAATCTCATAAGATAATATGTTACACCTTAGGCACATGTGAGGTAATCATCACTCATTTCTCATCACTACTCCCGTTGGAGTCTGTGGTCGCTCTGCTGTCGGGTTTCCCGCACGACTAGTCAGAAACCATCACCAGCTCTTGCAGTAGTGGTTCATGCATATACTAATTGCATATGTTGCGGTTGCCAGCCTTGTATATAACCACTTAGCAATAACCTTGTAGAATTTACATTAGTAAATATATTGTTTACACTTACCCCAAATTTTTGGGAATACACAATCTCCTTGCACAGATTTAGACTGGACACAGCTCGGTATTAGAAGGTTCGAAATCACTTAGGTCTGGAAATTAGAGTTAATTCCTCTGACTGCAGGTGTTCTGCAAAATCATTGGCCTGGGAAAACATTTGTTTAATTCTTCTATGACTTGGTCTGGGAAATTAAAATTAATTCCTCTGACGGCGGGTGTTCTGCGAAGGCCTGGGAAAACTTTTGTTAAGTCCTCTATGACTTGTGATCATATTCCTAAGTTTCTAGTCTTGTATTAAAACTGCGGGTTTACTTGTGAATTCCAAAGTTGCCCAATACTCGATCTGTTACTTATAGTTGTGGAATTCCTAAGTCCAATGTCTCCTTTTTCTTTCTGGCTTTTAGGAGTCGCTGACATGACTTGTGCACTGCAGTCTCTGGGTGTGATCTGTGTCTGTGTTTTCCTCACACTGTAATCTCAGTTCTTAGTGCAAATCACAGATTGCACTTCCGACTAGTGTGCCAATAAAATACATCGTATATTCCAGCTCCTCACAATAAACCAATCAAATCTCTCTAGCACTGGGTTGGGTGTTTCCTTTTAAAATATCCCCTCGCGTGTTTCAAAATATTAAATTTAATATCCACGCGTGACCTCTTCAGTGAAGTCATATCGTTGCGTAAGACTTCCGGCTGCACATTTCTACCTCTCACCATATTGTGACCAGGTGTTCCTGGAATAACATCTACAAATCTTGAGTTTCCGGACATATTATCTGAGATAATTACACACAGGGATGGGTTAAGCGGAAACAAATTACGCATTACCACCTGTGTTTCACTAGACGGATCTCCGCCAGATTAGCCACACAATATGGGGATCTATTCATAGACCGTGCACAATGCAAGCTTTGAATAAACAGGCACAGTCGCTTTGAAAAGATGGTCAGCCTGATAATACGTGACAAAATATTATCGCTGCCCGAATCAATAAACCTGGCGTAACACAAACAGTCGAGGATGAAGTGTTAGAGACTTATCTCTACTGATCCAACGCAGAGAGCAAAACTGAATGACAAGGCAAAAATTATGCCAAATAAAAACGATGATCAGTGAGAGAAAAATGAAGAAAAAGAAGTGATACTGTCGGAGTGGATTAAAGAGTGAAAGAGCGCACAAAAGTACACGCACAAAGTAAGGCGTACCGTCACAATTCTAACTGTGCCAGAAGATTGTGTTCCCAAAAGTTACTTTGGGTTCGCGGAACGAAGCTATCAGACTGTTCATGGTACGTCGCTGCAAGACTAACGACTCGTCGTCACTAGTTGTGAGTTAAAAGCAGGAAATCAACACTAACCGCCTACATTGGATGAGTTGTGTTGAGAAGAGATCGCATCACAGAAGAATTGATGAAACCACGTCTGCAGGACTCACTTAGACCAGCTACGTTTATTAAGGCAACAGCAAACGGACAATTGTTTTTATCAATCCTCAAACCAAGTCTTGGTGAAGACAATTTTATAGACATCTAAAAATTCGCCATCATTCAATCGTTATTTTAACCTGTTAAAACTAATTGATTATTAACTTTGTTACATGCTATTTTAAAACTAAATAATCATTGTTGATTCAGTTATTATAGGTATGGAAGCAAACGTATGAGCAAGACTCTTTAATATATATACATCTAGACATATATTTACATCTATAGAGCAAATAATTATAAACGAATTTCGCTGGATATACACCAGCTGGGGGCTTGAACGGGCTAAAACCATTGCCTAATTCTTCACAAAAGGCGAAGGATCAGATATAAGTTGATAGTGCTCTGCCCTATGCAACATTGTTCTTAGCTTCTGAAAACATCTTGTGAAAACTCTCTTGAGATAGAAGCATCATTATCCTTCTATCTACAACTCTGCCAAGAGAAATCTTGCGCGAAGGTAGACACCTTTGAAGACCTTTATTAGATACTCTTGAGTGTTGGCCACTGGTGGACCACTACTGCAGAGCTAAGGGGAGGCAATCCGTGACACTCCTTAATCTCTTTCGCCTCACTGGTCAGTTTCTTTGCGAAATCTTCATGACACTTATGTTCAGTTCCATAATTTTTTTGTTTTGTTATTCCTGACATGCGAGATTTTAAGAGGAAGATAAATGTAATAAACTTATGTAAACATATATGTCCAATATAGTTAATATAATGATCTGGTCATGGACTTAAAACATGATAAGTTCACACCAAAAGAAATATCTGTAGAGGTTTGAGACATGGTGGGTTCACAGCAAAAGTCATATCTGTAGAGGTTTGAGACATGATGCATTCACAGCAAAAGTCTAATCTGTAGAGGTTTGAGACATGATGGATTCACTGTAAAAGTCGTATTTGTATAGGTTTGAGACATGATGGGTTCACAACAAAAGTCATATCTTTAGAGGTTTGAGAAGTGATGCATTCACAGCAAAAGTCGTATCTGTAGAGGTTTGAGACATGATGGGTTCACAGCAAAAGTCATGTCTGTAGAGTTCGAGACATAATGGGTTCACCACAAAAGTCGTATTGCAGAGGTTTGAGACATGATGGATTCACAGCAAAAGTCTAATCTGTAGAGGTTTGAGACATGATGAGTTCACAGCAAAAGTTGTATCTGTAGAGGTTTGAGACATGATGGGTTCACAGCAAACGTCATATCTGTAGAGGTTTGAGACATGATGGGTTCACTGCAAAAGTCGTATCTGTATATGTGTGAGACATGATGGGTTCACAACAAAAGTCATATCTTTTGAGGTTTGAGACATGATGTGTTCACAGCAAAAGTCATATCTGTAGAGTTCGAGACATAATGGGTTCACCGCAAAAGTCGTATTGCAGAGGTTTGAGACATGATGGATTCACAGCAAAAGTCTAATCTGTAGAGGTTTGAGACATGATGAGTTCACAGCAAAAGTCGTATCTGTAGAGGTTTGAGACATGATGGGTTCACAGCAAACGTCATATCTGTAGAGGTTTGAGACATGATGGGTTCACTGCAAAAGTCGTATCTGTATAGGTTTGAGACATGATGGGTTCACAACAAAAGTCATATCTGTAGAGGTTTGAGAAGTGATGCATTCACAGCAAAAGTCGTATCTGTAGAGGTTTGATACATGATGGGTTCACAACAAAAGTCATATCTGTAGAGTTCGAGACATAATGGGTTCACCGCAAAAGTCGTATTGCAGAGGTTTGAGACATGATGGATTCACAGCAAAAGTCTAATCTGTATAGGTGTGAGACATGATGGGTTCACAACAAAAGTCATATCTTTTGAGGTTTGAGACATGATGGGTTCACAGCAAAAGTCATATCTGTAGAGGTTTGAGACGTGATGGGTTCACAGCAAAAGTCGTATCTGTAGAGGTTTGAGACATGATGAGTTCATAGCAAAAGTCACATCTGTAGAGGTTTGAGATTGTAACCTAGGTGGAGTAGGTTCAATTTCCAGCGCAGCAGACAATAGAAGACTGACACTTAGGAGTCATGACCCAAGTGGGCCCGCCACCCTTAGAGTGTAAATAAGGCAAAGGGTCGAAACACCGACGGCGTGGATCACTTCTGTTGTAAAGCTCTGTATAGAATTTCATAACGTATAAGTGACCAAAAAATAAATACATTCTTTTAAAAAGTAGATAAACTGTATTTGCAAGAAAAAAAAACCGTTCTACATCTATCAAGAAATGATATTATATAAATATATATGTGTGTGTGTGTGTCTGTGTGTGTGTGTGTCTGTGTGTGTGTCTGTCTGTCTGTGTGTGTGTGTGTGTGTGTGTGTGTGTGTGTGTGTGTCTGTCTGTGTGTGTGTCTCTGTGTGTCTGTGTATGTCTGTGTGTGTGTGTCTGTGTGTGTGTCTGTGTGTGTGTCTGTGTGTGTCTGTGTGTGTGTGTCTGTGTGTGTGTGTGTCTGTGTGTGTGTCTGTGTGTGTGTCTGTGTGTGTCTGTGTCTGTGTGTCTGTGTGTGTGTGTGTGTGTGTGTGTGTGTGTGTGTGTGTGTGTGTGTGTCTGTGTGTGTGTGTGTGTGTCTGTGTGTGTGTCTGTGTGTGTGTCTGTGTGTGTGTGTGTGTCTGACCCCCCATTTAGGGTAGAGGAATACCCATCTCGTGGCATTGCATCACCCTGTCACAGGATTGACTCCCCTTGCTCTGCAGTGAAGGTCCAACAATGGTCAAAACCTAAAGTATCTAATGAAGGTCTTCAAAGGTATCTACCTTCGCCCAAGAAGCAGAGTTGTAGATAGAAGGATGATGACGCTTCTATCTCGAGTGAGTATTCATAAGATAATTAAGAAATCAAGATCAATGCTGAATTGTACTGAGCAATTGTTAACTTTGTATCTGCCCGCCGCCTTTTATGAAGAATTATTATGTATTTTAGCTCGTTCAAGGCCCCCCCCCCCCCCCCCGAATTAACTTAGTAGAATATTACTTGTATAAGTTATAAGTATTTAAGATCACTCAAAATGACTAAATCAACTATAAATTTGTATATTTACAGATAACAACATTTAATAGTCAATTATCGTTAACAATTGTAAAATAAATACGGGTGTGTGAATTTAGATAAAGTCTTTTAAATGTCTTCACAGGTGATGGTCTGATTTGAACAAAACTGTTTTCTAATTTGAAAATAGAGTGTTCACTTGGCAGCTTTGAATGTGTACTTAGTTGCCAGTAAAATATCGGTTGGTTTCTGCTGCAGCCGATGATTGTTCTGTGCAGGTTATGGACTGGTTCACTCTCGTCACTGGTCAAGTCGGGTGGCCGCAACACGTCCCTCGAAGTATCGTGGGGTAAATGCGAAGATGGTTCAGCTCCTGGTAACACCCTTCTGTTGTAGGTGTCTATCTTTGACTGAAAGGCCACTTATAATACTCACCTGTTCCAGAGATAGCACCAGCAATTGGTACCAGCGACTAGTATCATGAAATAAGAGAGAAACAAATACCCTCCTGAGTTTTGGGTTTCCTGGCACGAAATCAGGTGTCCCCCCCCCCCCCCCTTTTCATTGCACCATCCCATCTACCTCAGAACTTTATCCTCTCTGCGCATTAATATTAATCCCAGTGAGTGGAAAACATCCATTGCATTTATGTTGAATATGTTTACATTTAGATATGCACTGGTTAAAAATGTTAACATAATAAGTATGTACATCATTTATGTCATCATCCACTCCCTGCTCCATATGGAACTTGAGACTACCTCTGTGTTTGGTTCTCTATGAGAAACCCGCATAAAGCAGTCACTAGCTCTTGCAGTGGTGATTCATGAAATCATCATTCTATATGCTTAGGTTGCCAGCCTTGAATGACTTGGACAGCTACTAGCAATTTTCACATGTTAATAATTCAAAATATAGAATTATAAAGTGTACAACTTACCCCAAAATCTCTTTTGGGAATACGGACATCTGGCTCAGTGAAATAGTTACGGCAACTTGTTTAAAGATGCCTCTTTCACGTGGTCCGGAGTATTACTTTGCAAATAGAATCCCACTATGACTTAATGATAAGGTTCCTAGGATTCTGGGCTTTCCGTATTAATGAAATTAGAGTTTTCCCGGGATACAAGTCCACAAGATGCTCAAACACGTTGTCCAGTTCTTTAATGTGGAATCCTGATCCTATTCCTTATTCTGGCTTGTCTGGCTCGCTTCTTGACGAGTTGAATTTCACAGAGCGGTAAACTGACAAGGCGCTAAGCCAATTATGTGATCTCCACAATAGTGCCCACTGAGTTAGGGAACTCCTCTGGGGTTGCAGGAAAGTCCCTAAATCGCAAAATTATGGTAAATATTTTAATAAGACGTTAAAAAGTGGGAAAAAATAATCAACAGTCTGGATTTTAGTGGTGACTATGCCCTTTTAACACCGAAACCATAGATAAGATAAAATTGCGCGATCAGAGGTGGCAAAAACGTGGTCTGAAAATCCACAGAGAAAATACAAAAAACATGTAAGTAATTGAAGACCTCATTGGAAAAACCTGACATGTTACAAAAATGAAATGCTTGAAAGTTGAATTTTAAACTTTGAAATGGTATGATACAATTAAAGATTGCCTATTTTTATGCTTCATTTTCTTGGAGACGAATGTGTTTTCGAATATAGTTTTAATTTCTACACCTTCTTTGGAATATGTTCGAAGTGCTTAGGGCACTAATTAAGTTTTTCTAAAAATATGACATGTCAGGTTTTTTCAACGAGGTCTTCACATGTAAAAACAGATCGCCAGATTGTACGTGCTGAAACATAAAATGTCAGGTTTTTCCATTTAAGTCTTCAAATGTAAAAACAGATAGCCAGATTGTACATGGTGAAACAACTTTACCATCTATTCAACAAGCTAAAGATAGGAACTACCGATGAGTGTAAATGTGGCACTGATAAAATAACTGCTGAACATCTGCTTCAAGGATGCCTCACATATGCGGAACAGAGAACACGCATATGGCCGACACCAGTATCATTCGTGGAAAAGCTCTACGGAGACGAAATAGCCTCAAACTGACTTCTGCTTTCTTTGAAACATTCAAGTAGACGTCTGAGAGTGTACTCTTCTTCTTCTTCTTCTTCTTTGATCCATAACCGCCAACCGTCAAAGCAGTCAGCGGCCATCACGCCTGGTGGCGTCTTGTAGGGCAGCAACAAATTGATTCCACGTTGCTCGGTCGGCGGCCATCCTTCGTACAGTGCCCCAACTGTGGTTTCGTGTTTTGCGGTCAGGGCATCCGTTTTCATGCCAGTGGCTTCCTTTCGGCTTTCACCACTGTCAGTCATACGAGTCTGAGACCCCGGATGTCCGTCCCTGTGACGTACGTCTAGTTTGACTAGTGAATTTTCCCTGATATGATGGATGATTTAAAGGGACCTTTAACTTTTCATAACATTAGAACCCCTGAACATTTGTTGTAACTTTTCGTTTGCCAGAACGCATTCCACCGGGACTCATGTAGGATACAGCGACGAGATCAAAGAGACAGACCGAGGGATCTTAGGGGAGACTATCGGTGCTATCAAAGACAGTAGTTTTCCCTGATACGAGACGCAGTTGCTTGCCGCTAATTTCGCGTCTCGGTGTCAATCGAGGAACCGAGCGAACGGGGGAAAGCGAAACGGGCAGCAGCGAGCGGATACGAAGACCAGGGGGCGGCTTCTTCTCTTGATTTGGCGGTCAGATCCCCAAAAGTTCGTGAGATCAAATAAGTTGTCAAGTTTATCATGTCCCACTCAACTTACATTCCATTTTAGCTAAATAGACCATGAAGAACTAGACACGTTATCACTCGCTGGCCAGCCCTTTACAGAAGCACTAGCTTTATTGAAATCTTGTTATAGATTTTCCCCTGGATTTTATATATATTTGCAGTGATTTCTAATTCTGTGCAAAGCGGTAAAATATATATTGTGTAAAGTGATCAGTGGTCTAGTCATTCTATTTCAAGGGATTTTGTGTTAATTTAAATCTATTTAATTAAACCATCTCAAGAGTTCCAGTTTTAAATATAATGATCTATCTATTATATTATTTCAAAAGATAATAGATGCTTAAATTAACTTTTAAAGTCGCGAAGGAATTTATAATTAATAAATTCAGTTAAGTCCTAGTTTTATAGATGTGGGTTTTTAACCACTAGAATTCGCGCAGTGTTTATTAAATACATAATTAAATACTCGAGTGTATTATAGGCTTAACGGGAAATTCATCGCGCTTTAGAAGGTTATTTGTTTTCGGTATATTACATGTCTTTTTTTTTCTTTCATACAGAGTGATCGTAACCTGTGCGATCCCAGCATTAAGAAAGCAATAAAGAAATCAATCTAAGCAAAGCAAAGCATAAACAGTGTGTAGAGTTCCCCTGACGCAGAACTTGTTGAGACTGTGTAAATTTTTAATCTTTGAGGCGATTCTATGATTGGAATTCCGCTATCTAACTTATAGCAAAGAAAGCACACCCAAAGACAAATTTAACGCACCATCAAACAACTTAAGTCGTAACGGGAAGAAGAACACTGGCCCGAGCTTTGTTAGTTTACTGACACAGAGAGATAATTCATAATTTCCTGAACAGTGATGTGACTAGTTTTCTCACTGGACTTAAACCATACCTCACGGATAAAGTGTACCAGCACGCGTAAGAATTTTATTATCCGCGGCATAGTCAAATAGACCACACCATCCTCACCCCGGTATCAGAGACCGTGCCCTCCCATAGAAACTGTTATTAAGAAAAGAGACACAACTACAGATTCATTTTCCAGCGATTACGGGATCCTTTTATGTGCTGACCACCTACCCGATAATCTGGGGCTAGAACTTGAACAAACACTCATACATTTAGTTTGAGGTGTAACTGCTGTTGTGCTATTCTATGGAGTGCAAGATTTTTTCACAATCGGTAAGTGAGAGCAAGATGAGTGAAGGCCTTTGCTAGCGCGTGTATGAATGACAGGAAATTAATTCTTTTGTGTGACTATTTTGTTAACTTGCTTACCTGGTAACATATATCTTTTCTGTATACCCTACATTGTTCCTTTAAGTGGGATAGTTGATAATTTGTTAACTCTGTTTAAAACCACCTCCTTTCCATTTGCTTAGTAAAGGGAAGAACAGCTGGGAAGAACAGGTTTTTTTTCTATCACTTATACCTAACTTGGTAACACCTCTTTCAGAGTAATTAACTTTACTGTTAGGTTAACGTACCCGTGTTCCTGATATTATCTATCTCTGGACTGGGTTTGTCTTTGTCTAATGAGCGGGAAGGGCTTAGTCGATACCAATCTTCTTCACCCCCTCCCAAACTTGTTATTTGCATTTGTGTACTTATGATAATTTATGTAATATCTGATATTTTAGTGATTGATGTTTAAAGTGAATAAAATCACCTAAACTCATTTAGTTCTGTGTGTTGGATATACCCAAAGCCCAACATTTCCCCTATTCGTTTAATATAGTTTGTATCAACGTCGTGTGTGTGTTTGAAAACACCAAATCGGTGAGCGCGCAGATGCGAGTCTGGAAAACTGGCAAATAATTGTTTGACCAGGAGAGTGAAAGAGAAGATTGAGAGACACGATTTGTCGTAAATAAGTCTGTCTTTACTCTCCTCCAGCACGCTGTGAAGTAACTATTAAATCTCTACATTTTCTATCACTGAGCTTTCCATCATCATTTTCCACTCTAAACCGGACCACTATTTCTACGACTCTTTTCTCTCAAAATAAATTTACGACAGTCCCGCATCAAAGTTTTTCCATTTGTTGCCGTTTCTGTAACATGTGCGATTTTTTACATAGACAGGGGTGTCGGCCCTGTGCTAAAACCCCCAACCTGGAGGACCAGGGTACCAGCTTTTGTCTGACCCCTACCCACGCAGACCAGTCCAGCTTGGTTGAACATACCAGGAGTAAAACTCCCACTGGCATAGCTCTGGGGATTGTCAGGGTACACAAGCTGCCATACCGCTACAAGGTATAGGTACCATTGATGGCAGCTGAGAGTGTAGGAAGAAGAATAAACAACTTTACATGATTAAGCTCATAAATGTATGGTGGCAGCAAACGAGATGTAGCTGGAGCTGCGGACAGCGATATAAAAGCAAGAACATAGAAGGCAACTTTCACAGTTTTGTAAAATAAAGTATACTCAAAGGAAATCAAATCCAGCATAATAATAAGAATTGTTAACTCAAATATCAAACCGGAAGTATTTTATATGGTTCTGTAAATTGAAGGGACGAAAAAGGTGCATGACTTCATAAATGGAAGCTTTTCAGAACAGAAAGATGAACTGGTGTGACAGGATCACCTGTGTGAAACTGACGGGAAGAAACAGAAAGATGAACTGGTGTGACAGGATCATCTGTGTGGAACTGATGGGAAGAATCAGAAAGATGAACTGGTATGACAGGGTCACCTGTATGGAACTGATGAGAAGAACAAGTAAAATATCAGGGAACAAATGCCGAGGACAAGGCGTTGAAAATATAAAGAACATATACTGAGATAGCGAGCTAATAGCAATACAAGGCAATCCTTATTATAGAATACCCAAGGCAGAAAATACCCAAAAATAGAAGAAGATGAGAACTAGCGGCAGACATTAGAAAGGTATAGAAAACGCTAGAAAAAATAGATGGTACAGTGAAGAAAGGCTTGGCGTGAACTAGGTAAAGACCAAAGTTCTACAAAAAGCTACAAGCCAGAGAATTAGCTGAAAACGCTAGAAAAAATAGATGGTACAGTGAAGGAAGGCTTGGCATGAACTAGGTAAAGACCAAAGTTCTACAAAGAGCTACGAGCCAGAGAATTAGCTGAAAACGCTAGAAAAAATAGATGGTACAGTGAAGGAAGGCTTGGCGTGAACTAGGTAAAGACCAAAGTTCTACAAAGGGCTACAAGACAGAGAATTAGCTGAACAATCGCTATAACAAAAGCCACATAGAGTTTCACGATATTAGGAGACGTTTGTGAGTTCAGAACGTCAGTCCATCAATCAGACAATTCTCCATCAATTAAACTGTCTCTTCGGGGTGATGATTAATCTTGATTTATTTCGCTACGATTGTCGGCCTGTCTGTCATAACTGTTCGCTGTCATGTTCCTTGACATCTGAACGTTTCATTAGTGTAGATTTGTACATAGAATATTTGACTGCCGAAAGAAACACATCCCCGTTTAGCTTCCAAGTGTTTACTGAAGAGACGTTTAAGAGAACCGCATCACCCTTGGGCATGTCGGATTTGATATATTTGTTTGTTTGTTGCTGTTTTTTTTATAATTTTTTTAAACGTACTTAATTTTGATTATGATTGGATACTATAAATGTATGCTGTTATATTAGCGTTATAATGTTGCATGCCTTTAATTTAACGCTTAAAGTAACATGTGGAAATGAAAGGACAAAGTATGCAAGATGAGAGAGAGACACAGAGAGAAAGAGTTAAAGAGAGAGAGAGAGAGAGAGAGAGAGGCAGGGCAGAAAATAAAGTTCCCTCGTTCGTTTGTCGTAAGAGGCGATTAGTATGAAATTGTGGAAACTTCATCATATAAAAGAAATTGCTACAATAACAACAGTGGCAAGAACACATTAATAACTGCAGTGGTGGTTCAATGTTCCATAAACAGTAAAAAAGGAAGATGGTGACGAGAAATAAAGAACACCATACCACAAAGGGATCTTATCACATATATCCTTTTAACAGTGCATTCTAATGTGTAAATATTGTTACATAAAGTCAGCGTTTTTAACCATTCGTTAATGATGCATGTTCTTCTTTAACCATTCGTTAATGATGCATGTTCAAAAAATGGTTTTAGTCTATGATTTGGTTTGGTTTATTTTTTAAAGACCATTTTCATTGGACACGGACAAATTCATCAGTGCTCCGATCTCCTCCCTTAGACCTTAGATCACACAAGGAGAATTTCAGCACAGTGCAGGAACTCTGTAGCACCGGTTTGGATCCCAATGTGTGTATACAGGAATCACACATTTGTAAAATGTTTTTGGGGTGGGTAGGTTTCCTATTATTTTTTATATTTTGCCAGGTAGCGGCAGTATGACCTACTCTTTACGATTTCCAACTGCCGAGGGATTTTTAACGTGCGCATGCCGCACACCGGACCTCCTATTTTTTTCGCCCTTATCCGAGAAGGTAAGAAATTCGGTCACTTCCCAGGAGATCAAGGAGGGAGTACCCAGTAGATCAAGGAGGGAGTACCCAGGAGATCAAGGAGGGAGTACCCAGGAGATCAAGGCTGGAGTACCCAGGAGATCAAGGAGGGAGTACCCAGGAGATCAAGGAGGGAGTACCCAGGAGATCAAGGCGGGAGTACCCAGGAGATCAAGGAGGGAGTACCCAGGAGATCAAGGAGGGAGTACCCAGGAGATCAAGGAGGGAGTACCCAGGAGATCAAGGAGGGAGTACCCAGGAGATCAAGGAGGGAGTACCCAGGAGATCAAGGAGGGAGTACCCAGGAGATCAAGGAGGGAGTACACAGGAGATCAAGGAGGGAGTATGACATCATTAAGAACCACTGGTTCCGACAAAAATGTCTGTCGATTATATTCCATCTACTGGGAGCGAACCCGGTACCTTTAGAGGCGGATGCCATACCTCTTAGCCACTCCGACCACCCAGTCTATGTGTATACATTTGTACCAGGGGTTAACCTTTCTTCTGCCATGGATCCCTTTGATGGTCCGGTGGAGGCTGTTCCCTGATATCTTGACTTTCTAAAGAGTACTTAGTACGGATTGGTCTCGATAAGGTAGCGCTACCAGTTTCTAACGCCATAATTGAAGATGCAATAATGGAGATCAGCCCTCGAGATTATGGACTGTGAGCGAGTGGGGCATAGATCTTAAAGAAATACAACACGACACACACCTGAAAAACAATGTGTGAATGGATTGGAAACCAACAATCAACTCAGCCTATGACATTTCACGACGTATTCAGTAGACAAAGATGAAAGAAAAAAAACAAAGATCACTTTCACATGTCAAATCCGTCTATGTCTATTTTTGTGATCTACAAGAATTGTATATCTCAACAACAGAACAATAGAACAGTGAATGTTTATCTCCAAGTCCGTCTAATTTTGTGATTTACAAGACCTGTATATCATCAACACTAGAACGATAGAAAATTAAATATTTTTCACCAAATCCATCTATTTTTGTGATTTAGAAGAACCACATATCATCTAAACTATCCTCCTTCTTTCTACCTTGCAACTGCCTTCTATTTACTTATATTTGTATTTATTTATTCATTTATCATCAACACCAGAACGTTAAAACAATACGTATATTCATCCACTATAACGCTAACTTGAATCATTTGTACATACTTACAGTGTTCTGCTGTCCATCAAACCAACGACAGTGGAAGTAGACAATAGCTATGACAGATCCTAAGCTATACGTGATATACCTATAGCAAGGGATTGGGGGGGGGGGGGGGGGGGGGGGGCTGTGAGTCACTTGTCTAATTTTTTATCACGCTGAGAGGATAGTTCAGGGGTTCTAATCTTTTAATTTCTTTAGAGACCTGAAGTTGAAATTACATTCTTCTTGTTTCATAAATGGTTTGAAAAAAGGTGTTTTCAATTTAATGCTAGGAAACCAAGTTTTCCGTCAAAGAAATCTTCAGTTCATGCCCGCCATTGTTAAAATATTCTTCTGCTATATCTTCATATACATCTGAAAGAGCTAAAGGGGGCGTGGGTTGCATTGTGGCCAAAAACCAAAAAGATAGTATCAAGGGATGGAACTTTGTCTCGGAGCGCATTATGGTTGTAAAACTAAAAGAAGGAGAAACCATAGTCAACCTGGTCATAGTGTATGGGCCAAATGAGGATGAGAGAACAGAGGTCAAGGAGGAATTCTTCGAGCTGCTTCAAAGGACAGTGGATGACTGCCTAGATTAAATTATCATGCTCGGAGATTTCAATGCCAGAGTTGGAAATGACCAAGATAGATGGGGTGGAGTTATCGGAAGATATGGAGAAGATACTCTCAATGACAATGGAAAGCGTCTCCTTATATTCTGCAGTGAGCAGAATCTGATCATTACAAACACAAAGTTCCCCCATAAGCGCATACATGCATACACTAGATGTGAACCAACAAAGAATGAGAAGTCAGTGATCGACTATGCCATTTTTAGGAGGAGCTCAATCAAATATATCCGGGATGCTAGAATCTGGAGGGGCCCAGAGATTGGAAGTGATCACTACCTGCTTACAATCAAAAGAACAACTGAAAGAGTTGCTCAGCCTAGGAACTGCCCAACATCACGCAAGAAACTAAGTAAACGAACGGGAGAAATGAGCATTAAGACAAGCTGAGAGAGCCAGAAATTAAGACCAGATATCAGGGGCTTATTGCTACAGCGGTGAACAACACAGAAGAACAACCTGATGACTTGGAAACCCTCTGGCTTAAATTCAAGGACATCATAAAGACAGCTGCTGCAGAAGCATGTGGTGAAGTCCGAGTTCGGAACAAGAGAAAAAGGACACCTTGGTGGACAGAGGAAGTCAAAGAGAAAATAAGAGAGAAAAAAATGGCATGGAAACAATACTTAGGAGCTAAAAACACAACAGGACAAATGGAGATATATAGAGAATATGTGACACTCAGAACAGAAGCAAAGAACAATGTGCTAGCAGCAAAACAGAAGTCCTTGGAAGAATTTGGAGAAAAGCTAGAAAAAGATGCGCAAGAAAACCACAAATTGTTCTATAAGACCCTAAAGAACATGAGGAAGGAAAAACAATGCCCTCTCAAATTTATAAAGGACAAGCAATTCAAATTGCTTACTGCCCCGAAGGAAGTAATAGAAAGATGGAAAGAATATTTCTCAGAACTCCTGGATGGTGAGCATGGTGAAGCATCAGAAATGATAACCACTAGCACAGACGAGAAAACCAAAGATGGTGAAGATGACATAAAGATGGAAGAACTGAAGGCAGCACTAGAGAAAATCAAGATGGGCAAAGCAGCAGGGCATGATGGTATAACACCAGAAATGGTTAAGTACATGTGATCATCAGGCGACCTATTACTCTTAAGGGTCCTACAGGCAGCGTGGTGCAACAAGACCATACAGAAGGATTGGGAGATTGCCATCATAACACCAATTTTCAAAAAGGGTGACAATCGACAATGTGGAAACCATAGAGGCATATCCCTTCTCAGTGTCCCTGGTAAAATCTACTCTAGAATCTTAAAGCAGAGACTCCGATGCCTAGCTGAGCCACAATTGGATGAGGTCCAGTGCGGATTCCAAGCAAACCGAAGTACTCAAGACCTAATCTTCCCACTCAGACAGCTGAGTGAAAAGGCCCTTGAGTATAAGAGTGAGATCCATCTTTGTTTCATAGATCTGGAAAAGGCGTTTGACAAGGGTCCCCTGGAGCAAACTTTGGGACTGTTTGGCAAGGAAGAACATTCCAGCACCTCTGATTCATGCTATACAGAGCTTCTACAAGTCTTGCAGAAATTATGTGAAGACAGCAAACCATAAGTCAGAAGAGTTCAGGACCACCACTGGTGTAAGACAAGGTGATATCCTGTCACCTTATCTTTCATACTCCTCATGGACGATGTCATCAAGGCATGTAAGGAGAGAACAAGAAAATATTCAGTGGGGTACTTGGAAGATGAGACAGGTCTGTATTTCAGAGCTGGCATTTGCTGATGATGTTGCCCTGATTGCTAAATCAGAGGCACATCTCCAATCCAACCTGCAAGTCTGGAAGGAAGAGCTGGAGAAGAGAGGGATGGCCATAAGCAGCTGTAAAACAAAACCCTAGGTGACATCACGAGAAGAAAGAAGACATCAGATTAAGCTGGGAGAACAGGTCCTGGATCAAGTTGACCACTTTAAATACCTCGGAGCTATTATAGACCGAAAGGGAGGCATCAATGAAGAGTTGGCCACTCGAAAAGCAGCAGCTGGAAGACTTTTTCAGGCCATAAATCGAGGATTCCTCAGCAAGAGAGAGGTTGGTAAGAAAACGAAGATGGCTGTATACCGCTCCACCTATGTCCCAGTCTTGACATATGGATGCGAGTCATGGGCAATGACTACAACCCACAAAAGTCAGATCCAAACTTCAGAAATGAGGTATCTGAGGAAGGTGGTTGAAGTAACAAGAAGAGACATGGTCCACAACCAGACGATACGTCAAGGCCTAAAATCCCACCCCCTGCAGACCCAAGTAGAACAGTCCCAACTAAGATGGTTTGGCCATGTCTGCAGAATGGGAGAAGATCGGCTACCACGACAAGCATGGGAAACAAAGAGCCAGGGATCCAGACCCCCAGGACGACCCAGAGTCCGCTGGGAGGACAACAGCCGATAGGAAGATAGCCGATAGGATAGTCTATCGCTCTCTCTTCCAAACCTCTACACCTCACGGTAGAAGGGGAACGACTAAGTAAGTAAGTAATATCTTCATGTAACATGCATGCATGTGTATTTATTTAGTGCTAATTTTTTCCTTGCCCTTTTCTGATTTCATGCTGGCGGTACAGAAAATTTACCTTTCAGGTGGTGAGAGTCATTACTGACCTTATCGCATGGCGCAGGCATCTAGACTAATTCTCACGTTTGAGAATCACTGCGACATATGAGCAGTTTCACTATTGCGTTAGTATTACAGAGGTAACGACACCCCAGTGAGACCTACCACATCTTCAATCTCCAATCCCTACTTCTTCTCGAATGGGAAGACTAGTTCGAGTTCTAAACCAACTCTTGAAATAAATGGAAGGACAAGTGTATGTTTTGGAGTCGTCACTCTGTTGGACTTGCCTAAAGCCTTGTTCAAAGCAGATATAGGTATCTCACACCTGTTATCACCAGTGATTATCGCATTACTACCAGATGAGCAGAGGTTCCTGGTCCCTGTTTTCACTTGTGATGATCACATTACCACCAGATGAGCAGAGGTTCCTGATCACTGTTTTCACTTGTGATGATCACATTACTACCAGAAGAGCAGAGGTTCCTGACCCGTGTTTTCACTTTTGATGATCACATTACCACCAGATGAGCAGAGGCTCCTGATTCTTGTTTCACTTCTGACGATCACACTAAGATGAACTCCAGATGTTGGTATTTTCTTTGCAACTGAGCTCGCTAGCATGGTATTTTTGCTAATTTTTTCTTTTGCTTGGGCCACAAAGTTAGTTCGCTTGAGCCTGCCTCTTCCTAGCCTATTCATTCTTTGGAACATGGGGTGTCCTTCAAGTCTCTTACATTTTTTCGGCTTGTTGTAGGACTCTGCTGTCACGTCTATCCTCCATTGACTATAGCCCTATAATGTTTTCCATATGCTTTATTTTTGAGGACTTTAGGGCCCCTGTTATAATACGTGCTGCTTGGTTTTGGAGTCTGTTTACTCTATCAAAATTTGACTTTGCTGCCGTCGACCAAGCTGTGATGCCGTATTCCATAGCAGGTCTGACTCTGCCTGTGTACAGCTTTTTGAGGATATTCTCATCAGCACCCCATGTGGTACCAGCTAACTTTTTCTTGATGGCCATGCGAAGTTTTGCCCTTAGCTTGTATTTTGTTTATCTGTGATTTCCACGTCATTCGGCGGTCTAGTGTGATTTCTAAGTATTTCGGTGTTTCATCTTCTCGTACTGCCTGCCAATTTAGTTGTAGCTTTGCTTGCTGTGATTTATTTGACGATGTAAAAATAGTGTGTGTTGTTTTTTGTTCATTGATTTTGAGCAACAACTTTCTTGACCAACTTTCAAGGGCTAGCCGTGAATCCTGCATGCGCACTCTTGCTGTGGTGATGTATTCTTCTGAAGTCCATATGGCCAGGTCATCAGCATAGAGGGAGTTGTGGACATTCTTGTGGATGTTTTCTGTTATATCATTTATATATATAAGGAAGAGTGTTGGAGAAAGGACCCCACCCTGTGGGACTCCATGTTCCATTGTAGTCTTTTTGCTTAACTGTCCGTGCACCTGCACTCTAGCTGTTCTGTTTGTTAGGTAGTGACTGATCTAGTTATACATTCTTCCACAGACTCCATATTTAAGCATTTTAACTCTTAGCCCATCTTTCCAAACTTTATCAAATGCTTTCTCCATGTCTACCCAGACTGCTAATGTGTGCTTTCCTTCTTGGAAATCATCTTCGATTTCCTGTGCAATGTAGGTGACTTGGTCCTCTGTAGACCTATGTTGCCTGAACGTGACATGAAAATTGAGGCAACCCTGATCGATCCACAGTATTCTCATCGGGGCCCCTCACTATTTGGGTTCAAGCAACGATCGAACGTGGATTTCCCTCGCTGACTAATTAAGCATGCACAATTAAACACGTGGAAGCCAGGTCTCTCTATTGCCAACTGTCCGATTCTTAGTTTAACCACGCCTCCTGTCTTTGTTTCAAGCACTAATAATCCAACTATTCATAATTAACTGTCTTCTCTTTTAAAAAAGGACGCTTACGTGCTGTCAGATTACGCCATCACGTCAGCGCTTGATCCCTGAATCACGGGGAGGGCGAGGCCACGGGTTTTGTAGTTTCTAAAGAGAGAACGGTTCGTTAATTGCAGTATCAAGGGGCGTTAACCACTCACCGACTGCAAACACTTTGATCGTGCTCCACGAGACGCAAATTTGCTCACCTAGGGAAACGAACCTAAAAGCTCGCTCGCTAGGGAAAAAAATCTACTGTAGGCTTTGGTGGGATATTTGACTTTGATTCAAGAATTGAACGAAGAATCTACGAGAGGTGTGAATTTCCTCATAGGGGAGGGAAAAATCCGCCATTTCATATATATAGTCATGCTCATCAAACTCAGTTATCAGTTTGCTATCAGGATTTCTTGAATGGTCTAGCGCGCATTTTTGGAGTCTTATTTATCTGGATTTCCTATAGAAATACGTGGAGATTTATTTCAGTTTCTTGTGCTGCGGTAAATATATAGTTATTAACATCAAAGTGATTTAATTGTTTAAGTTTCATTATATTTCACTTGGATTTTTGTTTTAATTGAAACGTATTAAATAAACATGTAGCAAAATTCTCCAGCGGTAAAGGTAAATTTAATTACCCGCTATGTCCCCTGTGAGAGATGCTTCAAATAATTTATAAGCCGCTAGGCGATTGATAATTGATGTAAAGCAATTTAATTCTATTCATACTTGTGTAATTTTCTAAACTACTAGCGTTCATATCTCGTGTTTTAAACCGTTAAGAAAAATTAGACACTTGCGGGTTTTTTTTTAAATATATATAATTAAATACCGGAGTTGTTAAAATAGTCTTACCTAAAAATTAACGCGTGTCAGGATATGATTTATATTATGATTACATGTTTATCTATTTTCTACATATAGGCTGGTCATACCTTGCGTCCTAGCGTTTCTTATGGTCTTACTGACTTTGGTTCTTACACCATCCAGCGATTATTGTGGTTAAATCTTCATGTTGTGACCCCTATGTGGTCCACCTCTCCATCCATGAGAGTAGTAAAACCAAGAACTTTAACAATAAGCCATTTAAAAGTTTAACTGGAGAAGAACAATTGCCAGAAGCCATTCCATAAATATTACTGATCTGCTGTGGCAGAATTTATATCACTATTTTTTTACACATGACAGTAAACGTTTTCCTACTGGATTACCCTCCCCCTTTCCTAAACAAAACTCACTGGTCATACTCTGCCATCACTTCATTGAACAGCCGAGGAGTATCATTTTCCTGAAGTTCTTTTTTCATCACGCCATAGAGTGTCTTAGCTACCAGCGGCGAGACCCCACCGGACCAATATATCTTTGTATATATATATATTTTCAATTCTGAGGACAGTGCCACCCCATAGAACCCTTACCCCAAACATTAACTGCAGTGAAAAGAGGACTATCCTGGAACAAAAAAAGTAACGCCTCGATTTCAGCGACTACGGAAAAATAGCCGACAGCAAACCCCGTCAGTCTGGGGTGGAAATAGACAAAGCAAAAGAATCTGATTGTTTTTAGTACTTACAAGAGTTTTTTTTATTCCATGGAATGCCTGCTTCAACGATTGGTAAGTGCAGATGAAAGTGGCCACTGTAAGCGTGCATTGAATGAACGAAATTAGATAACCTTAATTTTCTTTTGTTCTTGCTAACATCAGTATACTTAATTTCTTTTTCTGTGTTTTTTTCTTTCCCTCCCTAATCTGCTTAGTCACGGGATAGATTAAAAAAATTAAGAACCTGTTTCTATACCCCTTACTGGTTATTGCATATTCTATCGTTAAAATTGATCTTTCTTTGGGTTAATTTCCTCTGATAGTAATTTTCTTTTGGTTGTTTTCCTTTACAAGAGTGGAGGGCCTATTGAGATACTATTTTTTTCCACCTTATCTGTAACTATTCTTTATAAATGTAACATGACTGATGTTGTGCTTTTTGTTTAGTGACAATAAACATAATAAACCTTTACTTACCGTGTTGGTGTTACGCCACTGTTACGGGCGTGTGGGTATATCCTCGGCTGAAGATGTTGATAAAGACTTTATACTGGACACCCGTTGATACATCCTCTATATAGTGTAGGCTTGGATAACGTGCCACCACATTGATAAGATGTAGTACTGGTAGTTGTTAGACATCACATTGATAAAGCTTTTCCAGTCACAATGTTCGGTACATAGGTCAGGTTACCGACTGTTGGGGCCCTGACAAGGTGTAATGTTAAGTGTGTGTATACTGGTGCAATGGGTGAGTGTGAACATCAAATGACAAACGCGAATGGATGATAGTTCGACAAGTGCACAGGACACTCACTCCAATCACAGGTGGAAGTCAAGGATGGCTGGACTACTGTGGTCGTTTCATATTATTTAATAGGACGTACATGTGGTGAAGTGGGATGTTATAAATATTTATAGGGGGACTTAGTGTACTGACTGAGATCAGCTGTGAAGGTATCTATATCTAATGAGAGTAGTGTATTATAGATAACCTTACTTGCTGCCACATATATATATATATATCTCAGTCAGAATTATTCTGGAATAGTGTGATGACTACGTTATATGTCTAGGGTATGTGTATGATGAAGTGTAAGTCACAACAACAGACAGATAAACAATTTAATTTAATCCACTACTCTTGACAACACTGTGACACTCACATACATATAACACTCTATGAGAATATCTTAAGGAGTCACTGATAACTTTTCAAATAACAATATGTATTCATTGTTGTCATAAAGGTATATGTGTCCTGATTCAAATACAAAGGAACCAGGAATCACAATCAATTTTAATTACAAGTATATGTACAGACTTTATCAATATGAATATTGTAGTGACATATGTTATTAAAAATATCCTATGTGTGTCAGTTGTGTATTAGTAATATGAGGTAATACTGGTTTTGTTTTGTTCAAGCTCTGTTGGTATTTGTCATCATGACTTCAATAGTTTGTCTTTTGGGACTAGTATTGGAGATGTTCTCAGTTCCTGATATTAAGACAATTAAATTCCCCTCTGAATGTTATTTTTACAAAGTCATTTCAAGATGAGGGGACATAATGTTGAGCTCAGCTGGCCAAATCAGCTTATCTTGTGTGATGGCGGCAGGAAAGGACTCCTCTGCTCGAATTCTCCCCTGGGCTCTGGAGACACCTCACTGATAACTAAAAAGACCAAGGAGTATGCTGTCCGACTCTGGATTCAGCAAAGCTCTGACCAGGTGCTGCTCAATACCATCAAGACCACGGTCCCTGAAAACAAGAAGGATGTACCTTCTACTTCATAACTAACTTATACTCTCTTTTTACACTGATCATAATACATCACAAACATTGAGTTCAGAGCGTTAGGCCAACTGTCAGCTTCATCTGAAATACTTTATACCAGTATTTACCTCCTTAATGGTTACTACGCCTCTGCACTTCCAGCATTATTTCTTTCTAGTCAATCATCCAGGTGTCAGTGTACTATTTGGCCATTCCATGCCGTTTTACTTTCCTCCGACACCCTCTGTTCAGGCTGGAGCATTATAGGCTTTATCTCCTGTTTGCCACTGAACTACACATATATATACAGGCATAATTTAACAATTCACATTCAATTTTCATTAAAAGATACTGAATGGTTCAAGCTTACCACAATTCATAGAATAAACACAGATACGTTGATTAGCAATGAATTCTGGCACATTTACTGGCACAAATTCCCATCTGCTTATGTTCCAGGCTTTTATTTAGCAAAAATATGAGCTGGCTTCAACGCACTGTTGCTTTATCAAGCTTATTTAAACAAGTGGTTTCGAACTAACGCTCCTAAGTGATTATATCAGCGAGTCTGGCCAATCGAGCCACGTTTCGACAAGTGTTTGAAAAAATGTTACCTTCCTACGTCTCCCTAACAACCAAGATAGTATTTATAGCCCGACCAATCGTGGTTAGTCTTTCATTTGTTGCGCTCCAATCAATTTGGAGTTTACATGGTAGGCTATTTCTGTAACGTAAGGTTTTTTCAAACACGTTATAAAAAAATTTTATGAGCAGAAATGATTCCATGTTGTCAGGCATCCCCACTATTTTATTTTGGTTATAATTTATTAATTCCTGGACTATTTGCGTAACGTTTTACATATTCTTTGTCAGCAAGCCCTAAGGAACCCAAATATCCAAATTTAAAAGAGCTACGTGGCTGCGTTCAAAATATGCAATTTCTTCTACCTCCTGTTTCGAAGATGTGCTGTCTGGGTACTGTAATGTTTTCAAACGTAAACCCATCTATTGTTATCTTTCCTAATAAGCGTTTTTTATGATTTTAAAACCTAACTCTGGGAAGGGTAGTGAATTTATCACTGTCCGTCCGAAAAAGTTAGTGCTTGTAGCCTAACACGCGTGATAGTAGTAATTGTGTATCGCGCGACGCGTGTTGGGGGTGGCATTAATAGCGAGACGCGTGTTTAATTTTGCATGCGTTCGGCTTTATTCGCCCCTCTCTCTTTCTATTTGAGTCCATCTGTTCGTTCGTTTTGGTAACGCAGTATAATTAATGTTAGGATTAATTTAGGTCATTACGCAGTCTGCCTCTCAATGTTTTTCCAAGAAATACAGCACACGTTTCATTGAAGAAAGCGGGTATAATACATTAAGCTTTTACTATCAACGTGAAAGCGTTACAATTTGCAGACGAAGCAGAAAACAAGGGGGATTTCGAGTACCTTCTTTGTGACAGCACTGTTATTTTACCATTGCTCTTTTCTTTATTAATTTTATTTGTTAGGCTTCATATTTACCTAATAATTTATATATGTGGATTAGAATATTCCACGACACCTCCCCTCTTAAAACAGACATTATATGTCAGTCCTTTATTCTATATACACATAGAGAAATTTATTATTATTTCTGGGGTTTACGGTGATTCTCATCACACGGATGGCGGCTTAAAAAATCCGCTCCCAAATTGGTTTTTTCCAGATATATACTCAATGCTAAAATTATAGGGAGCCAGAAGTAAAGACCATCGGAGTAACCTAGAGTTCTCATGCTTAGCCTGTGCTAGAAACGATAAAGGTTTGTGGTCTGTTTGCAACTTAAATGCCTTCCCATATAGATAAATATTGAATTTCTTTATCGCCCATATTACTGCAAGACATTCTTTTTCGCTAGTTGAGTAGTTGATTTCAGCTTTATTCAACTTTCTGCTAGCATATGCCACTGGGCTTAATTCCCCATCCAATGCATCTGATTTCTGTAGTAGAGTTGCACCTAACCCAATATTACTTGCATCCGTCCTTACTGTGAATTCTTGACTTAAGTCAGGTAATTTCAAAATGGGTTTACTTGTGAGCTTTTCCTTCAATTCTTGGTAAGTCATTTCACATTGTGGTGTCCATGTAATGCGATCTGGATGTCCTTTACGTGTCAATTCAGTTAACGGTGCACATATGGAATTAAAGTTTTTGATATACTTCTGGTAGAAACCACATAATGAGACAAAGGATCTCACGTCCTTCTTGGTTTGTGGTCTCGGGGCTTTCTGTAGTTTCTCTAAATTCTTTGGGTCAGGGGTCATGTTTCCCTGATAAAAACTGTGTGTCCCAAAAATTCCAATTCTTTACATCCAACGCAACATTTGGTTGGTCGGGCTGTTAAATTTGCCTCCCTAAGTCGATCAAACAGCATGTTCAGAGAGTCAATGTGTTCCTCAAATGTTTCTGTTGCTATAAGGATATCATCCATAAAATTTGTTATACAGGGATTATTCAGAGGATCCAATAATTTTCTCATCATTCTAGAGAAGACACTAGGCGCATTCTTCAATCCAAATGGCAATCTATTGAACTCATAGTGTCCTTCTGAGGTACTAAAAGCTAGGTATGGTCTAACCTCAGGCTTTACTGGAATCTGATAGTATCCTTTACTCAGATCCACTTTTGAGAAATATTTAGCTTTATTTAGCCTGGCAAACAGCTGATTTGTATCCGGCAATGGATCCACCTGTCCTTCTGTAATAGCATTCAGTCTCCTGTAATCTATACAGAGTCTATGTTCTCCAGAGGGCTTCCTTAAGAGTACAACACCGGAACTATACGAAGACTCACTGTGCGAAATAATTCCTTCCTTCAATAGATAGTCTATCTCTTCCTTCAAAGCTTTCTCCTTAGCAAACGGAATCGAATATGGTTTCATACAGACAGGTGTGGAGTCTATTAGTTTCATATCATATTCCAATAGGTTTGTATGCCCTGGTCGGTCTGTTAACACCTCTGCATGATTATTTAGAACCTGTTGCACTCTCTCTTTCTGAGTTTTCGTTAAATGTGTACTGATTTTCACCTGTGCTGCTGTCTCACAGGGGTGTAATGGATATTCAAATGATGAAAGTGGTTCCTTTTTCATCTCCATGGCGATGGACAAGGTCAACAAGTGTGTCTCTTCCTGATGTTCTCTTTCCAAATATTTCTTCAGGAGATTCACATGATAGATTTTTTCTTTCCCCTTCTTATCTATCTTATAATTTGTTCTAGACACCTTCTCTAGAACTGTATATGGACCCTGCCATCCAATTTGTAACTTATTCTGACTCCCGGGCAAAAGAAGCAGTACCTTCTCTCCCACAGCCAAATCTCTGTCTTTCGCCTTCCTGTTATAATAGGCAGCATGTTTCTTCCTGGCTTGTTTCAAATTTTCATTGGCAAGTTTCCAGCCAGTTTTTAACCGAGTGGTCAGCTCATTCACATATTGGTATGAAGATGTAATGTTTTCCTCTGCCTTTTCATCAGTCCACGTTCTTAGCAAAGCTACATATGGACCTTTAATTGTGTGGACCTATTTGTCCATGCACCGGTATGGTCTCTTCCACTCGAAGCTTTATAGTGATGATTTTTCTTCCCAGAATTATCATTCACAAAACGACCGCTACCAATTTTTCTTTTGGGGCTTTCTCCCCACTTAAAATTCTTGATGAGAGATTTCCTCTCTACATCCTCTTCCTCCAGTTTGTTTAAGTCCGATTGAGGGATTGTCGGCTTATCCTGGGGTAAGACATCTCTTTGCACTCTCCGCATAGTGGCCATTGTAAAACAGTTAAGTGAAGCTTGTCCGTGAAAAGGGGCTTCCCATTCCATTTGGTCCACTTTATCAAATTTATTTTTCCTTTTATTGTCAGGCCTGATTTTGCCCCATGGCGTGTCCAGGTCCTGATCCATGTTCCCACTTGTGGGTGTTCCCTCATGTGCTATGCTACACCTTTCTACAAAATTCTCAATGTCCCATCTTGCTTTGGGCCAATAATAATTGTGAGCCACCTTTTGAATGATGGTACCTATCTTCTCATGGTCCCCATCTGGTTTCACATGTAGGCTCCTTATTAAGTCTGCCCTATATCTTTTTGGAAGAACCAGCTGTCCGTGACCTTTGGATCTAGCTCCAGTCTTCCTATATATCAGTTTGTTCTTCATATAAAACTCTCCCTTGCCTGGAGGTGTATGAGATTTGGGCAACTTCTTGAAACATGGCTTGAGTGTTTTATCCCCAGCCTGTGCCTTCCTCATCTCTTCTGGAGTGGTATCCAACATAATATCCTCCTCCTGTCTTGAGGTCGACCTGACCTGAAGGGTTGCCATATACACAGGTTTCCTTCTGCAACGGTCAGTGTCATGATTGTCCATCTGACAATTTTTACACCACCTTTTTCCTTGGTTGAAAGATTTTCTTTCATCATATTTCCTTTCATCGAATTGTGGGAATTTATTTTTATTTTCATACCGTGGCCTATCAAACTGGTGCTTACTTTTGTTTTGATCCCTAGGATCAAATTTATTAAAGTTCTGTGGTGCCCTAAAGTTATCCACTTGTTTCTTTTTATTACCTGTTACCTCTGCTTGAGCTGCTTGATACCTTTCAGCAACATTTAGCAACTCACCCAGCCTCTCTGCACCTTGTTCCATGAGAAACTTTCTCAGGTCTGGAGCCATGGACTCTCTTAGTTGCTCTATAAGGACCATTTCCTTAAGATCTTGGGTTTTCCCCAGAGAAGTCCATTTCTCCAAGTATGTCTCTATTCGTGCAGAGAACTGGTGATAGGTTTCACCTGACAGTAGTTTAGCATTCCTAAATTTTTTCCTATAAAATTCAGCATTCTTTTCATATCTTAACAAAAGAGCCTGCTTTAGCATGTCATAATTTTCCTGATCACCTCTGCTCATTTTTGCAAAAACTTCATAAGCTGCCCCACGAAGTCCCTGAGATAACTTTAAGCTCCACCTTTCTCTCTCTAACCCATACGTGGTAGCTAATAGTTCATACCTATTTAGGTAGCTCTCTATATCATCGTCTTTCTCAACAAAATGATCTAAATGAAAATTCATAGCTGAGGTTGAGGCTCCTTGGCTAGCAGTGGCATCAGAGGCAAAGGGACTGGCACCATTTTCAGGAGCATGGCCCTGAAACTCAAACTCCCTTAGTCGTAATTCATGTTCCCTTTGTAATCTTTTCTCCTCCTTTTCTGCTTCCCTCTCTGCAGCTAATCTCTTCTCTTCTGCAGCTAATTTCTTCTCTTCCCTTTCTGCAGCTAATCTTTTGTCTTCTCTTTCTGCTTCCAATTTCTTAGCCTCTTTGTCAGCCTCAATCTGCAACCTCTTAGTCTCAGCCTCAGCTTGCAACCTCTTAGTCTCAGCCTCAGCTTGCAACCTCTTAGTCTCAGCCTCTAACTTTCTTTCGGCCTCTTTTTCTAATCTTCTTTCTTCGCGTTCAATAAATTTGTCACATTCCGTAGTGACATAGGCAACCATAACTTGCCCATCTAATCCTAACTCTTTTGCAGTCTGTACAGCAGCAGATCGAAACTTGGCCAGGTCCGCCATTGTCTATCAGGTAAATTTCTACAATGTCTAACCAACAATTTAATCTCTAAATATATCTAATGGACAACACAGGCACCGTGAGCTCAACCTTATTTAATTCCACCCAAGGATACCTTTTAATTCTTATATTCCCTGAAGTGAATTACCCCCAATATTTTTAATAGGGAAAGATTCAAAATCCCAAGAGCGAGACCCCAATATATGTGGTGAAGTGGGATGTTATAAATATTTATAGGGGGACTTAGTGTACTGACTGAGATCAGCTGTGAAGGTATCTATATCTAATGAGAGTAGTGTATTATAGATAACCTTACTTGCTGCCACATATATATATATATCTCAGTCAGAATTATTCTGGAATAGTGTGATGACTACGTTATATGTCTAGGGTATGTGTATGATGAAGTGTAAGTCACAACAACAGACAGATAAACAATTTAATTTAATCCACTACTCTTGACAACACTGTGACACTCACATACATATAACACTCTATGAGAATATCTTAAGGAGTCACTGATAACTTTTCAAATAACAATATGTATTCATTGTTGTCATAAAGGTATATGTGTCCTGATTCAAATACAAAGGAACCAGGAATCACAATCAATTTTAATTACAAGTATATGTACAGACTTTATCAATATGAATATTGTAGTGACATATGTTATTAAAAATATCCTATGTGTGTCAGTTGTGTATTAGTAATATGAGGTAATACTGGTTTTGTTTTGTTCAAGCTCTGTTGGTATTTGTCATCATGACTTCAATAGTTTGTCTTTTGGGACTAGTATTGGAGATGTTCTCAGTTCCTGATATTAAGACAATTAAATTCCCCTCTGAATGTTATTTTTACAAAGTCATTTCAAGATGAGGGGACATAATGTTGAGCTCAGCTGGCCAAATCAGCTTATCTTGCGTGATGGCGGCAGGAAAGGACTCCTCTGCTCGAATTCTCCCCTGGGCTCTGGAGACACCTCACTGATAACTAAAAAGACCAAGGAGTATGCTGTCCGACTCTGGATTCAGCAAAGCTCTGACCAGGTGCTGCTCAATACCATCAAGACCACGGTCCCTGAAAACAAGAAGGATGTACCTTCTACTTCATAACTAACTTATACTCTCTTTTTACACTGATCATAATACATCACAAACATTGAGTTCAGAGCGTTAGGCCAACTGTCAGCTTCATCTGAAATACTTTATACCAGTATTTACCTCCTTAATGGTTACTACGCCTCTGCACTTCCAGCATTATTTCTTTCTAGTCAATCATCCAGGTGTCAGTGTACTATTTGGCCATTCCATGCCGTTTTACTTTCCTCCGACACCCTCTGTTCAGGCTGGAGCATTATAGGCTTTATCTCCTGTTTGCCACTGAACTACACATATATATACAGGCATAATTTAACAATTCACATTCAATTTTCATTAAAAGATACTGAATGGTTCAAGCTTACCACAATTCATAGAATAAACACAGATACGTTGATTAGCAATGAATTCTGGCACATTTACTGGCACAAATTCCCATCTGCTTATGTTCCAGGCTTTTATTTAGCAAAAATATGAGCTGGCTTCAACGCACTGTTGCTTTATCAAGCTTATTTAAACAAGTGGTTTCGAACTAACGCTCCTAAGTGATTATATCAGCGAGTCTGGCCAATCGAGCCACGTTTCGACAAGTGTTTGAAAAAATGTTACCTTCCTACGTCTCCCTAACAACCAAGATAGTATTTATAGCCCGACCAATCGTGGTTAGTCTTTCATTTGTTGCGCTCCAATCAATTTGGAGTTTACATGGTAGGCTATTTCTGTAACGTAAGGTTTTTTCAAACACGTTATAAAAAAATTTTATGAGCAGAAATGATTCCATGTTGTCAGGCATCCCCACTATTTTATTTTGGTTATAATTTATTAATTCCTGGACTATTTGCGTAACGTTTTACATATTCTTTGTCAGCAAGCCCTAAGGAACCCAAATATCCAAATTTAAAAGAGCTACGTGGCTGCGTTCAAAATATGCAATTTCTTCTACCTCCTGTTTCGAAGATGTGCTGTCTGGGTACTGTAATGTTTTCAAACGTAAACCCATCTATTGTTATCTTTCCTAATAAGCGTTTTTTTATGATTTTAAAACCTAACTCTGGGAAGGGTAGTGAATTTATCACTGTCCGTCCGAAAAAGTTAGTGCTTGTAGCCTAACACGCGTGATAGTAGTAATTGTGTATCGCGCGACGCGTGTTGGGGGTGGCATTAATAGCGAGACGCGTGTTTAATTTTGCATGCGTTCGGCTTTATTCGCCCCTCTCTCTTTCTATTTGAGTCCATCTGTTCGTTCGTTTTGGTAACGCAGTATAATTAATGTTAGGATTAATTTAGGTCATTACGCAGTCTGCCTCTCAATGTTTTTCCAAGAAATACAGCACACGTTTCATTGAAGAAAGCGGGTATAATACATTAAGCTTTTACTATCAACGTGAAAGCGTTACAATTTGCAGACGAAGCAGAAAACAAGGGGGATTTCGAGTACCTTCTTTGTGACAGCACTGTTATTTTACCATTGCTCTTTTCTTTATTAATTTTATTTGTTAGGCTTCATATTTACCTAATAATTTATATATGTGGATTAGAATATTCCACGACAGTACACATGGACAGTACGAGCATTGTTACATACATAAACAGCATCAGCAATTAGTTTTTAGATCCATGTAGATTGTCAATGACAAGCAATTTCAGCACATATGCACACAATACGAGCATTGGTGTTACGGAACACAATAATAAACAGCATAGTTTTGATCAATGCAATGCACTATCACATGGGCATTCATGTTGTATAACAGTTCAATGTAATGTCAGTAGACAAGCACTCAGTATTTCAGCACATATGTATAATCTCAGGCCTTACTGACAAATCGCGTCAGTTAAGATCCAATGTTTACTCATGGTTCCCTGTAAGAACCTCGTCTAAGTCTTTCAGGCCGAAAATTCAGTAAATGAATTGATGAATACAATGTCAAACCACCAGTAGTGGGTTTTCATATAATAGTATGCAGATCTCGATATCATCGTCTGATATTAAGGACATTCCTGTTCTCGATCGATGATTTTATAAGATTGAAACTTGGAGTCCAAAGATGGCTCCATCTTTGACTTTCGCTCACAACAAAGATAATGACGAAGCATGATCATAGGCTCTGTTCCTTTCATAAATATATATGAATTAGACTCTGCATATCCTGTTCAATCATGTTGCGACATAAAATGTATATATATAAAGCTGCTAGCAAATATGTCGTCTTAACATCGCTAATCAAACGCCTGTGCAGACGATAGCATGTCGACCTAGCTGAATATGACGAAAGGTTCAATATGTCTGTTTTACCTTATCTCTCAGGAAAAACACAACAGCGAATAACACGAATAACGCACGCCATTCCTTGGCGTCAAGAATCAACACTGGGGAAGAATCTCTGATAATTCAATCATAGAGATAAACAATCTCCTTTCCCCAAAAGGAATCACAGAGCTCAAGACAAATCTTCAGACCGCCTTCATCTAGGTCCAACAGGGCGGAACCTTCTCACCTCTCTTCTTAGCGACACATCCGCCGAACAACCTATGACCCCAAGTTCGACACCAAAGATATAGTTCGACTTAGACATACAAAGATATTAAGCTAAAAGACATACTCGTCCTACCTAGACAAGAACTACACATAGATTCGGGTCATAGATATTCTGAAGCAAGAACAATCTATTTCTAACCAAACAAAGAATAGATCGCTATAAACCTAGATTTCTACGCCATTCGATATTCAGCAAAGATACAAGAACCGATAACTCACAAAATGAATACACATCGCCTAATCTGAGTTCTGTCCCTCTAGACTGAAAATCGTGAATTCAAAGATAAACATATTTTTATCAGACAAATAAATACATTTTTCATTTGTATGCGTAGTTACAGTAATCTGTGCGCCACACAAAAGAATATGTGAACAACAGACTACCACACCCCCCGGAGAAAAAATGAAAATCATGTTTTTTTTCATCTGAGAGCAACATACAATACACTGCGCAAATACTGCGCAGATGAGAAATATCTGGAATTTATAAGCCAAATTAAGGCAAAGTCGAAATATAGATCGACTGGTGAGAATACATCTCAACCTCTCAGAGAAAGCATTTCTCTTAAGCATAAATGTTTCCAGGGAGGTGTCACCAACGCATACTACTATACTTGCAATGACACAATGCATATAACAATTTCATATTTAAGCATTATAAGTACATGATTGACAAAAAAGAAAATCATCAATGAGTACCGGTGAATATATATCAATGAACGTAGTGATAGTAGTGATACAATCACTATATTACACATTACAATGTGTATTTATCTTGCTATAGAAGAGACAAATCTGTTGTCGAGTTGGAAGTGTTAAGAAGTCCAAGACTCAACAGTTAGGTGGAATCATGTAGGCACCTAGACAAAATGTCTGCCATCACATTATCTGATCCACGGATAGCTCGTACCGAAAAATGAAAAGGTTGAAGAGCAATTGCATATCGAGTCGACCTCGAACTCTTCAAATTCTTACTCTGTATAGCCGTAAGAGCTTTCTGATCGGTTTCTACTATGAAGTGTGCGCCTAGAAATAATCTTTGTAGTTTGAGAATTGACCAAACCATAGCCAATAGTTCACGGTCTAAAACCGAATAATTCCTTTCTGCAGCATTAAGCTTTCTAGAGATATACATTACAGGATGCAGAGTTCCAGAGTACTCTTGCATTAGTGCCGCTCCAATCCCAGTGGATGAAGCGTCACTACGAAGAACAAATGTCTTATCTGTAGTAGGTAACACTAAAATAGGTGCAGATGAAAACAAAGTTTTGATCTTATCCAAAGAGGATTGGCATTCTTGTGACCAGTGGACCATATTAGGCGACCCTTTCTTTAGTAGTGTAGAAAGAGGTGCCATGATAGATGATAGATTCGGAATGAATCTTCCATAAAACTGAATAAGACCTAAGAGACTTCGCACTTGCTTTTTAGTCTTAGGAATAGAGATGTTAAGTATCTTGGTGATATTATGGTCCTCTGTCTTTAGGAAACCATGACCCACTCGATGGCCTAAGAAAGAAATTTTGCTAAAACCAATGCAGGCTTTAGAGGGTTTTGCTGTCAGGTTATACTCGCGTAGAGTAGACAGTAATTCAACTAACCCTGAATAGTGATCTTCCCAAGTATCGCTGAAAAGACAGATGTCGTCTAGATACGCGATGACATCTGACCGATAAGATAAAATTCGACGCATCATGCGTTCGAATGTAGCTGGTGCGTTCATACATAAGGCCGAAAGGCATGAAATTCCATTGAAAAAAGCCTCTAGGTGTAGAAAAAGCCGTAAAAGGTTTGTCGCGTTCAGATAAAGGAACTTGCCAATATCCTTTAGACAAATCTAGTTTAGTGAAAAAATGAGATTTAGAAAGCCTAGTAAGTAGCTCTTCTAGTAAAGGCATAGGTTCAGCATCAAACTTCGTAACTTGATTCAATTTGCGATAGTCAACGCAAAGACGTATGTTATTGTCTTTTTTCCGAACAATAACCATCGGCGAAGAATACGCAGAAGGGGATGGTTCAATTATTTTTAAATCTATCATCTCATCCAACTCCTTCTCAACCTGTGCTTGAAAATGTATAGGGATAGGATAAGGTCTGACCCTAATAGGATTATGGTCAGTTAGAATAATGTCATGTTCAATGACATGAGTTTGTCCAGGGATGTCAGTAAGGACATCCTGAAATGTTTGTAACATAGCCGAAACTTGTCGCTGTTCTCCTAGAGATAAATCAGGAGAGACAGTAACATTTTTCCATGATTCACTCGAATGAAGTGGAATCATCGGAAGCGGAAGATTAACATCCGAAAAACTTGTTTCCTTATCCTGTATTACGGACAGTGATGAGTAATGACCACGTTGGACTGGTGAATCGTCCGTTGCCTGGAAAATAGGCTGTAAATAATCCGGACGTTCATGGAATTCCGTAAGCATATTGATGTGGAACGTTTTATGCTTTCCATCAATATCGACAATGTAGTCAACATCGGAAATTTTCGAGATTATATCGTACGGACCTTTCCAAGAAATAAGAAGTCTGTTTTCCCTACAAGGTATTAAAACAAATGCTTTGTCACCAGGACAAAGTTGTCGTAAGGTTCTTTTCTTATTGGCAAATTGTCTTGCTTTCTGCTTAGCAAATTCAGACGAAGAAGTTGCCAATTTGCATGCTTCGATAATCTTTTGTCTCAGCGCGATGACATATTCGTAAGAAGATTTTGTGTCATCGGTAATATTGTCAGCGGTTATGAGATCATGAAGCAAAGACATAGGGCCGCGCGGTCGCGCGCCAAAGACAAGTTCAAAGGGAGAAAATCCTGTATGTTCATTGGGAACCTCTCTGTAAGCGAAGAGGGCCGCGGGTAAAACCCTGTCCCAATCTTGAGGATGATCCTCAGTTATCTTCCCTAGTAAGTTTTTGAGTGTTCTATTTAGCCGTTCGACCATCCCATTGGACATAGGATGATAGATAATACTCAAAGATCTCTCTATCTGCAGAGTCGACATCACTTGACACATGGTATCCGATATTAGTTGGGTGCCATGGTCTGATAATATTTCTCCGGGGAATCCTAGACGAGAAAATATAAGCCAAAGAGCATCTGCAATGTCAGCAGTAGTAATGCTCTTCAGAGGAATAGCCTCTGGCCAACGTGTGCACATGTCCACACACGTTAAGATAAACTGATGTCCTCTAGCAGATTTGATCTTAAATGGACCAATGATGTCTATCGCCATTTTCTGAAATGGTCGAATTGGAATGTCTGCAGCCTGAATAGGTGCAGCATGGCGTGGACCTTTGGATTTGACTTCTTGAGATACTATACAAGATTGACAATAAATCCGTATGTCTTTGTTCACAAAAGGCCAAAAGAAAGCCGCCAGAACTCTTGACTTTGTACGGGTGTCACGTGAAAGATAATTTATTTTACCATCTCGTCCATAATTTGATTACTCCCTTAAATGTTCTGTTTTCCGAGACATTTTGTATTTTCGTTTCTTTCATATTCTACCTACATTTTTTCACCTCCTCAACCCCACCCGAGGTTGTTTACGCTGGCCAGCTGCGGTCAGCTAACGCTAGACGTAATGTTATCTAAACGCACCTGTTCGACCAGAGAAACATTTCTCGGGTCCGCTTTAAGTGTTAGAACGAGCCAAAGACGGTTTCTGTGAAAGAAACGGTTCGTTAGCGGCGGGTACCCTCTGTGGTCCCAACAGGGGAATTTCTCTGGTCGCTTTAAAACGTTTGATGACGAGCGGCTGGTACCCTTTGAGGCCTGGGTAACGAGTGTGATCTGTTTCAGGGGAAGATAACAATCGCGGTCAGTCTTTGGGTTTTCGCCCCTTAGACAAGATAGAGCATAATGTTATGCATTTCTCTACCTGGGGAACTTTCGCACGATTTCTTTTGTCTTACTCTAGATTACGTCTTTCGCCGAACTTCTGTAGAAATATGCAGGCCGGGGGGAGCGTCCCTTGTGATCTATAAGAGTAGACTGGTTTTAATAGACAAAGACATTCGTGTATTTTCCTGGCCCGTAGATGACCATCATGAGATAAGGCAAACTTTAACACAGTACTAGAATGTGTTTGCCTATGTTCTAGTCATTTTTCGGGTTTCAGGAAGACCGAATCGCTAGAGCAGACTTCAGTCAGGCGAAGAAAGTCATATACTCTTCGATCTAGAGGTTTCTGTATACATCTAGCAACGAATCGTCAACCCCGTTCCTGAATCAAAACCCCTTTTTTTTTGTCAACGCCAAGTTAAGCTCACGCAGTGCAACGGAGCCAACGCAAAATCTGGAATCGCCAAATGCAGTAGTAGCTCTCTACTCGCCTATTGGATTACCAGCCAGAGCATTGCGGCTTCCAGAATATCAAACCCGCTCAGCGTGCCTATAGCAGAATTCCATATCACCCGCCTTTTTTGTGCCTAAACGGGGCACTCAGCAAACCACAGCCAAACCAGTTTAAACAGGATTTACAGCCAAGCAGAGCCTAGCGCCGGATAAGCGCGCCTGGGACTCTTTGTCCTCAAGTGACTTCTTCTGGTGTATTTTTCTGGATACTTAACACCTCGCACGTATGAGCAGCCATCTATGGACAGAGTTCCAGCCCCTCTCGCGAGTAGCGGTCATCAACGTTTAGCACCAACAAAGAAAGTTTTGTAGGCTAGTCCCTCATGAAGGATCTACAAGTAATAACACTTTCTGGAGCTAGCACATTTGGTCCCATAAAACAACAGACAGGCTGTCGCTCAGTTCGTATTTGGTCAGCAGGAGATAAACAACGTCTTCCAGTGTTCCCTCGCGCAATTAGGGGTCACCAACGTTTAGCCCGACAAGGAAAGTTCGGTATTTCACTTCAGTCATCTTGAAGGATATTTATCGGTAAGACACTTCCTGGAGCTAGCGCCTTTGGTCCCCAAAAGCGGACCCTCTGTCGGACAGCTTAGTTATTCTCTCCGTGTTCTACAGGTTTTATGAGTGTTGGTGGTGTGTGTGTTTGTGGGTCTGTATTTGCATTATTGTTGGTGTATATGATTATTGATGACTATTGATGAATATTTGATTATTGATGTAATTTATGCTGTGTATGATGATATGCATTAATTCCATGCTTTTTCTTCTGTAATAAAGTTTACACCTTTATTAATACGCTGTTCACGACCTTTCCATCCATATTTGTATTTTTAGCTCTTTACTATAATCTCTATGTATGATAAGAGAAAAGAGAGAGAGAGAGAGAGAGAGAGAGAGAGAGAGAGCAGGAGATGCTTAGACAGACATAAGTGAGTTGAGGCTTGGAGAGAGAGATCATTTGAATAAATCTTCTTCCAGGTTGTCTCAAGTCCATCTCCTATTTACACCTTTCTGTGTGTGTAATCTATAACTCTGTCAGTCCACTATCCCTTGTCGATTTCACTACAGTTGTACAACTCGACAAATACTCTACACTCTAACTCAACCACGACAACGGGAAAAACCCATATGTCCAGCACACTGAGAGTCGTGTGCGTGTTGCAAAATTTTAACTCAAATTCTTGGGCACAAGAATCTGAGAATGACTTGACTTAGCGGAGTCTTGCACCATACGTACAAGTACGCCATTCTTCATTGTAATCCAAGATTTACGCTTTGTATCTTTATTTGGATCACTTTTTGTTGCCAAAGTGAAAAATTTCTTTAGAGTCGGATCCTCTTCTTGCTGTTTTACAAACGAGTCACGAGAAATTACCAAGGGATCATCCTGGTTATGCACTTCATTATCTTCAGTAGATGAAGTTTGAGGCATATTAAGAGCTTGAGCTCTAGTGACTACAGCATTAGCAGTTTGCATATTTTGTTTTTCCCAAACGGAAATTTGTTGTGGAGTGCATTCTTTGACTCCGTGAATACGACCGATAATAAGATCAGCGATCGGATTCGGCAGACGACATGCATGTACATCTCCTGTAAAGAAAGGAGTAGCAATCTTAATGATAGCAGTAGAGTATTTCTCTAAGGATCCGCCAAATGTTACACATTTGACTACTTTTCCAGTGGCATGAGAAGGATCTACAGGCGACTGCCTAACACCAATTGTGGTGCATCCAGAATCAAAAAGAACTGAGACTGGATTGTCATTTACTAAACCTCTATGTAAGACAAGAGAACCTCTTCCATCATGCGCGACTGACGCAGGAAGAGCGTGAAGAGGATGGCCACAACTTAAAGTGGACACCGTAGTTGGTTCAAATAATGTTTTGCATTGGGGGCATTGAGATGCTCTCCCAAAATCAAAAGCGGAACATGCCATATTATTAGCATCATTATTATCTTTGGTCTGTTTATAGGCTTCATGTGACTCTTGTGCAGAGTTTGCCTGATAATGAGATTTATGTTTTTTGTATTGTGATCTACCTCGATTATTATTGCCACTGTAATCATTATTATTTCCTCTATTGTAACCCCTATTTGGGTTTGAGTCATAATTCTCATGGTTACCATTGTCATATTCATTATAATGAGTATCTCTATAATTATGGTCTTGTTGTCTCCATGATGGATGACTTGGATAGTTTCTATAATGACTTCCTCTGCGGAAATTCCTATAATTATGACCACCTCTGTATCGAGGACTTTCACCTTGTATCCAGTTCTTCGCAGAAGAACCCTGAAATAATTGGTTTCCTTGGTTTTGATAACTATTATGGTTACCTTTTTTCCCAAACTTGTTTTGTGGTCCCTGAAATTTGTGTGAGTAATTAGGGTTGTATGGTGTTGCTGATGCAACTGGCATACTCTCTTTAATCTTAGTGTTGCTAAGAGTTATGCCAGGGTGTGCAGTGACGTATTGGTCACAATATTCTTGCATTTCGTTTAGTGTCTTGGGTTTACGCTCATGTAGGAATTCAAGGAATGGTTTATTAACACTTGACATAATTTTGTCCCTGAGCAACAAGTCCATAAGGGCTTCATGTGTCTTTTCTGTTTTGGACAACTCAATCCAACGATTAAATGTAAGACGTGTCCTTGCAATGAATTCTGAGAATTCTACCCCTGATTCAGGTACCATTTTCTTAAACAAAATACGGTAACCTTCCTCAGTTAACTGATATTTTTTTTAATAAAGCTGCTCTAATAACATCATAATTATCCTTGTCAGCCTCTTCAACCAAACTTAAACTAGTTAGAGAATCACCTTTCAAATTTTCTGACAACTGATTAGCATATTGTGATTTATGCACATTATGAGCTCGACAAGAACGTTCAAAACGATCCAGCCAGAATGTAATATCGTCACTGGAAGGATTGAACGCTGGTACCTTGACCTTATAAGTAAAGGGTTTACCACTATTACCATTTGGCTGATTAACATTACTCATATTTGTCAATTTCAATTTTTCTAATTCAAATGCTAAAAGTTCTTTTTGATGTTCATGTTCTCTCATTGCTTTTCTCTCCTCAGCTTCTCTGTCTAATCTTTTCTGCTCAGCTTCTCTGTCTAATCTCTTTTGTTCAGCCTCAGCTTCTCTTTCTAATCTTTTTTGTTCAGCTTCTTTGTCTAATCTCTTCTGTTCAGCTTCTTTGTTTTGTTTTTCCATTTCCATTTGGAATCTCTTTTCCTCAACCTGCATCTGCAATTTCTTTTGTTCAAATTCTATTTCCAATTTTCTATCCTCACTTTTTTGTTTTCTCTCCTCAGCTTTTTGTGCTTTATCATATTGACTGGTAGCATACTCCTCCAACTTATCTCCAGTCTTGCCTAGGGATTTCCCTTGCTCAATAAAGTAATCTAAAGTCGACATAATGTATACTAATATGTGACTAGATACCTGAAATAGCAATAATAAAATCTATCTCCAAATAAATGGAAACAAGCTCTTAATAGCTTGAATAATCAGCTCTTTTTATCACAATCTCTGTGGGAAACAAGCCTTTAAATAAGGTCTTGTATAATCAACTGTGTACCTTTAATAACAGCCATTAATCATCAGTTGATTATTACTCATAAGTTCACTACACAACTAATAGTGTATGATCAAGTATATTATATAGTATATGTCAACAACCAACATAAACAAAAGACAATCAAGAAAAACAATACGAAAACATTTGCAGAAATATTCTAAATGAAAAAAGTTTAACCAAAAATAATGTCACAAAGTATGTGATGATAACTGCAAGGAAATAAACAAGACAAATGACGTCACAGTGTATAAATATAGAGTGTGTATAGAATTAAATGAAAGGAAAGGTTAGACCTACAAATACAAACAAATCAAAACAAAACTGAAGAACAGAAAAAATATCACACAAAAAACAATGGGTACAGATCGTCACAGCTAACAGATATTGCAACAGATGTTGCAGCAAATTTCCAACCAAGAAAATTGCTCCCTATAGAACACTAATATAAGACCAATATGACTCGGTATATCCTATACTAGTCACACAAATAATATGCAAACATGTAAACATTAAACATAAATACATATATGTCATATAAATGCATATAATATAATGACATGTGTTGTAGAAGTGTCTGCAGAGAAGGCTCAGTATTACATCAATATGGTTCAGTTTTCACTGAAAACAAACTGCCACTTTAATAAACAATAGCTTTCTGTTTTAAATTATTACACAGTTCAGCAATATGCAAAACACAAGAAGATCCACCGTTGACGTGTAGACTTCTCAGTTCGATAGTACTTCTCATCAACACAGTTAAATATTCACTTGTAAACAAACTTGCTGTGCTACGCTGTCTGTTCTATGTATACACCGTCTGTTAACGAGCGCTGACCTATTTACAGCATATGATTGATAGGGCAGGTCATGCTGACTTCAACTGCAGAGTTGTACTGCTTGTGTGTTGTATCAGGCCACAGAAAACGGTCTGGTCTCAGTAGCTGACTTCGCAAAATGTCCACTGTGCTAATTGACCCAGGAAACTGGCCCACCAGTTGATAAAGACTTTATACTGGACACCCGTTGATACATCCTCTATATAGTGTAGGCTTGGATAACGTGCCACCACATTGATAAGATGTAGTACTGGTAGTTGTTAGACATCACATTGATAAAGCTTTTCCAGTCACAATGTTCGGTACATAGGTCAGGTTACCGACTGTTGGGGCTCTGACAAGGTGTAATGTTAAGTGTGTGTATACTGGTGCAATGGGTGAGTGTGAACATCAAATGACAAACGCGAATGGATGATAGTTCGACAAGTGCACAGGACACTCACTCCAATCACAGGTGGAAGTCAAGGATGGCTGGACTACTGTGGTCGTTTCATATTATTTAATAGGACGTACACATGGACAGTACGAGCATCGTTACAGGAACACAAGTCGACATAAACAGCATAGTTTTGATCAATGCAATGCACTATCACATGGGCATTCATGTTGTATAACAGTTCAATGTAATGTCAGTAGACAAGCACTCAGTATTTCAGCACATATGTATAATCTCAGGCCTTACTGACAAATCGCGTCAGTTAAGAACCAATGTTTACTCATGGTTCCCTGTAAGAACCTCGTCTAAGTCTTTCAGGCCGAAAATTCAGTAAATGAATTGATGAATACAATGTCAAACCACCAGTAGTGGGTTTTCATATAATAGTATGCAGATCTCGATATCATCGTCTGATATTAAGGACATTCCTGTTCTCGATCGATGATTTTATAAGATTGAAACTTGGAGTCCAAAGATGGCTCCATCTTTGACTTTCGCTCACAACAAAGATAATGACGAAGCATGATCATAGGCTCTGTTCCTTTCATAAATATATATGAATTAGACTCTGCATATCCTGTTCAATCATGTTGCGACATAAAATGTATATATATAAAACTGCTAGCAAATATGTCGTCTTAACATCGCTAATCAAACGCCTGTGCAGACGATAGCATGTCGACCTAGCTGAATATGACGAAAGGTTCAATATGTCTGTTTTACCTTATCTCTCAGGAAAAACACAACAGCGAATAACACGAATAACGCACGCCATTCCTTGGCGTCAAGAATCAACACTGGGGAAGAATCTCTGATAATTCAATCATAGAGATAAACAATCTCCTTTCCCCAAAAGGAATCACAGAGCTCAAGACAAATCTTCAGACCGCCTTCATCTAAGTCCAACAGGGCGGAACCTTCTCACCTCTCTTCTTAGCGACACATCCGCCGAACAACCTATGACCCCAAGTTCGACACCAAAGATATAGTTCGACTTAGACATACAAAGATATTAAGCTAAAAGACATACTCGTCCTACCTAGACAAGAACTACACATAGATTCGGGTCATAGATATTCTGAAGCAAGAACAATCTATTTCTAACCAAACAAAGAATAGATCGCTATAAACCTAGATTTCTACGCCATTCGATATTCAGCAAAGATACAAGAACCGATAACTCACAAAATGAATACACATCGCCTAATCTGAGTTCTGTCCCTCTAGACTGAAAATCGTGAATTCAAAGATAAACATATTTTTATCAGACTAATAAATACATTTTTCATTTGTATGCGTAGTTACAGTAATCTGTGCGCCACACAAAAGAATATGTGCGCAACAGATGTGTCTTATTTGAGCAGGGTATTTGATTAATAAATTGAGTGTCATCGTTTGGTTTTTCCCTTCCGAACCCTGTTTACAAGTTCATCAATATTATTGTTCTTTGAAGAGCAGTATCGTGCTTAAACAGAATCATAGGATGAAAACATAATGCGTTAATAGGTTCCGCCAACTTGAGGATCAATCAATCAAATCAGTGGATAATCCCAATTCTCTTTTGAGTCCATCTGACAAATTTATTACATGAAAAATCACGAAGACATCATATATCATGGCATTGTTAATATATTCATTGATATAAATCATTTCCACTCAGTGCAAGTTCAGTCCACAATTATAGAACGATAATTAATCGTCGTCAGAACGTGGTGAGCTGTGTATACGCGTTACGCCAAGGCAGTAACCGAAAATGAGACTCGCCCGTCTGCAACTATAGATCATAAACACATGATCAGAAATACTCCCGTATTTTGGACTTCAATAATTCCTGGGTTTTTTCTTTAACCGTCCTTACCTCACACATAATTAGGCCTGACCCTATAGCCAACATTTTTATAACGAGAATACTTGCACTATCAATAATTTGGGAGTTGAACAGAATTGCGTCCGTCTCGCTCGGAGCTTATATCAAAAGTGGGTAACCGTGACTTGTAGTCAAGCGGGACCATAACAATCTTGACACGTCATCAAGTTACTATATACTTCGCGTTCACTAAATACCGTGAAGCGTGAAAACCATTCTGTATTTAACAAACATCTCAAGCATCCAATGTGCAATCCTACAAGTGCTCACATTGTAGCAGACGACATTGTTAAAAACCATGTCGTAACATACCCTGTCCGACGGGGGAAAAAATCTATTCTATAGATTTTTTAATGAATTATGAAGATAATTATCATATAATTTTAATAATATGATATATGGCTCACGATGTTCTGCTCGGAACAATGTCTTAAGTCATGTCAACATAGTACCTATCATATAATACATGTCATATAATAAATGAAAATAATCGTAAGTTAACTAAAGAAGGATACAACTGTCAGAAAGGATAGTAACTACGTATCTATGTAATCTAAAGTACGTGTAGTATAATAGAATATACTAACTAAATGTAAAATTAATTAATTAATTAATTTAATATGTGTAGTAGGTAATGGAGTGAAATTATAATTAAATAAATCAAAGTATTGTATTAAAGGGAAGGAAGTAAAGAAAAATAAAGAAAAGTACGATAGAGAATATATGATAGGTAAGTAGTAAGAGAGTAATAAGATTAAACTCAAATAGATGTGTAATGAATTATCTGTGTACTTAAATTAATGTATCAGTTAAAGAAAATAAAATATATCGTGTTATATCATAATCAAATTCACATAATTAATTAACTACATTAATCGTAACTAATTATATCACTGTAGTACTGATTACAATGACCTGTGTGATCATATTTTGTTTTATATTTTATTTTTTTTTATTTTTATATTTTTTTCACACTGTCTTTTATTTCATTCAATTCAAAAGTAATGAAATTTATATTATACGTCCCGAAGATCAGTCTGTTCTTAGTTCTTTCCTGTGTGTGAACTATAGTTTGTTCCATAAAAACCGAAAATTAGTTCCACAATCGATGTTCTTGAAATTCACCGATCCAATATAAATGCATGTCACGTAACGTTCTATTCAAAGTTTAATCGATTATATAAACAGGCTCAGTCCTAAAAAATCCTAAAAAATGCCGTGCAGAAGTCGGATGTGTCGACCGAAAGGTGCAGATATCACAGCTACGTTGTAAACAGACACAACGCAACCACCGTCCTTTTCAGGGCAAACGAAGAAGAAGAATAATCGATTATAGATTTGTAGACCATCTCTGATTGCTTTGGCGAGGTATGAAGACCGAACCAAGTACCTTGAAATTTGATTGAAGATGAGATCGTTCCATGAATATATTTTATCTATCGTAATGTTTTCAATCAATTATATTGTTTGACTATCAAGAGTTGGATCGAAATTTGCAAATTTCCGTAAGGAACGTAACTTCGTAGTTCCTTATGCGTAAACCGTAGATCTTGTTCTGAATCTGAACGAAACAAAACTTGAATATCCATTTCCTTTATGTTCGTTGAGTTGTTAGTTATCACTTGAATCTGATGGAAGTCGCGACAGTGAGTCTCCCAGTGAAGACTTAAAATGTGGAATCGTACATTCTTGAAGTAAGTCGTATGATGTTGATAATAGGTGAAGAAACAATGAGTCAGTCACCCTGTTCTTCGATCTTGAACCAGTTTCAGTAAATTTGGTCATGAAGGAGACCAATACTTAAGTACAAATTGCCTGCATCTGACGAAAAATAGTAAATTTAATTCATATCTGGCAACATTAAAATAGGTTGCCTGGAAGAAATTGACGAAATTCAATTAGAAATTTTGTTGCAGTCTGTATTCCCCGTGATCTTCGTAGGCATGTCTTTCCTCAAGAGGGAAGACAAGATACTAGCTCATGCTGCATTGGCTGAACATGAGTAGAACAATCAACGATATTACTGTCTATCGTTGGCATGGTAAAACAAATAAAGACAGAAAACATGTGTACAACAAGAAAAGTCGATACCCCATATATATAGATGAAAATAGATGACTATGAGAGAGAATAACTGATGACTGCGTATGCTTAGTCATCAAAGAATGTGATAACTAATCCTAATATCTGCGTGAAGCAGAATCAGAAACCATGTGTAAATGGAGAGAATGGTGATGAAACCATACCCCATTGTCACGCTCGACAACCATACGAGCATCCCTATTGTTACATAAGGTAACCAACGCCTTACTGTTCTGACCATTGAATGATGGCAGAAGGCGAACAAACTTAACGTTTGCCGTATACTGAAAAAAATTACCAAGTTCCTGCCATGTAGTACCTCGTGGCAGATTATGTACCAATACCGTGCGAGAATATGCACTTTTCCCAATATATGTAGTATCATTATCACTAACATGGGAAAATGATTTATGTGCAACCTTAGTTGCATGAGGTACATTGCAATGTATGTCCTTCCCGTAAGTATAATTCTTTCTATAGACTGTATTATTATGCTGACCCCGAGTAAGATGAACCTTATCCTGTAATAGTACATTTGTAGAACCTGTAGTCGTCGACGGATCAGAAGACCTACATACATTCTTTTGTTTCATTGTGCTGGTATTAATTTTATTGAGTGTCTTCCTATCACTCTTAACTCCAACATTATTTTCCAACATATTACTCTTCTTCGTAACGTCCTTGTCAATGTTGACAACGGCAACAGTTTTCTTAGGATCAGTGGTAATCTGATCCTGTCGCCAACATTTATTTTCTGAAATGGCAATATTCTTCTGTCGAGGGAAGGTGTACTTGCCTCGAAATGATTTGATAATTTTCGCTGGGTGTGTTGATACCTTAGTATCACCCTTAGTACATGAGGCATGTCGTACCATAGGTCTATCATACCTGTTTTTGGACAATATCTTGTTGTCCAATATCATATCCAGCAGACCATCAACCCTTTTTTAAAATTAATAATTTCACCATTTAACTGTGAGATTTCCTCACTTTGCTTGACCTGCATTTGTTTTAATTCATTATTTTCATTTACCTCACCCTGCAGTAATGATTTTGATGTAGTCAATTGGTCCTCATACTTACTTTCGTGTTGAACATGTGGATGTTCATCGTCATGAATTACCATCTCTTCGTTCTAAGTTAACTTCAATTGACTCACTTCCAACTTCAAGTCATTAAGCTGAGCAGCATGAGACTGAGACTCTATATGTACTCTCTTTTCTATGTTTTTTTCTATCTTTGCTCTCCTCTGTCGTGCTATTTTCTTTAATTTCTTCTTTTGTTCTACTAACAAATTTGGCTGCAATCGAGCTACTTCTGAAGTAAGCTCTTGAATCTTAACACATTGTGCGATAGTTTCTAGTTTTAAAGCTAAATTTGTCTGATCAGGTGATTTCAGTCACTCAACCTCAGATAACAACGACTGAATGTGTGCACACTGTGCATGAAGTTTTCTTTGGTAAGATGAGGCATTATCTTGTGAAATTTTCAATGCAAGTTTCTTAACCTAAGACTCCAAAGCTTTATTTTTTTCCATGGTGGATTCTAATGAGGCTTCTAATTCTTTCTTCTGACTACGACTTTTAGTAAGATCTACTATCAACACCGACACCTGATTATTCGACCCAGTAACTTCAAAATCCATTGCTGACAGCTTCTTCTCATATTCACCTTTTTGCTGTATCAGCTCATTAGTAAGGGCAATCTCCCTATCCTTATGCCTCGTTATAGTTTCCTTCAACTCATTCAACTCAATACTACTACCTTCCTGAGTAGTCATTTTACCTTCATCATGAAAAATAGTGGATAATAGTTTATAGAGTCTCACTGCTTTCTTCTGTGAAGGGGCATATCTACATCCACTCCAAGCAAACGCCTCAAGATCATGGCTCATTTGAGTTAAGAAATGTTCTATGGCATATTCCTCACAGCTTGCACCGATTAAACCCAATCTATCTCCCTCTTTGAAGTTAACACCTTTAAATATCTCGGGTCCACTATATGTAGTGATGGAAGATCAAATAAAGAAATCAAGACAAGACTTGAGATGGCCTCAGCTGCCATGACAAGGTTGAATGTGATCTGGAAAAGTAACATCAGTTTTCCGGTGAAGATCAAATTATACAAATCACTTGTATTATCTATTCTCTTGTATGGGTGTGAGGGCTGGACACTCACTGCAGATACGGAGCGAAGGATTCAGGCTTTCGAGCATAAATGTTATAGAAGAATTTTGCGCATTTGCTATAAAGAGCACAAAACAAATGTCTATGTTAGAGAGAAGATAAACACCTATGCAGGCCACCAAGAACCACTTTTGTCAATAGTGAAACGTCGAAAGCTTGCCTGGTTTGGGCATGTAACTCGTCATGACTCCCTTTCGAAACGATCCTCCAGGGAACAGTCGAAGGTAAACGGAGAAGAGGAAGGCAAAGAAAATCCTGGGCTGATAACATCAAAGAATGGGCAGGACACGGTTTCTCCACACTTGTACGCATTGCTGAGAATAGAGAGCAGTGGAGGACCCTGTCTGCTGATGCTTCCACCATGGCACCCCTACGACCCATGACGGGTTATGGGTTGAGATGAGATGATGATCTCCCTGTTCAAGAAAATGTTCAAAAATATCCATAGTATATATATATATATGACTCCCTGAGTAAATTAACTTATTATATGTATGTGCAATAACGCAATATAACCAATTATAATATTCCTTTATGACTATTTGTCAATTCAACAATTATTTTTACTCAATAATTTATATCATTATTGCCTACTCATGCATCTAATATCATCATTTAATAATTATGGGTATCATCCCTCCATAATTATGTTATTCAATTATCTTATCATATTATGCCATACTCAGGCAGAAAAAATAGTTGCTACTTGCACCACTAGAAAAAACACACAGAAATTATTTACTTATCAAATATTTTCAAATTAATCACCTATAAGTGGTATATAATGTATTATATATTTATCTTATAATAATATTAAGGTTATTAATGAAGAACATATACAATTATTAACTAAAGAGTTTGACAATACAATTTTAACAAGACAAGTCGAATTACCAACATTAAAATGAATCTAACAATTGAATAAAAATACAGGAAGTGATGAAACGAAGGAAGTAGGTCGAAGCACGGAAACTAAAAACTATGACGTCACACATGGACTCATAGACAAACGTTAAAATATATATTCATAAATAAAAAATAGTCAGGTTAGAATTAACAATTGATAGCACGAACAAATGACAAAACTAAATAAAAATAAAACTTAGTACAGAGAAAATACAACAAGTATCACGTAACCTTACAGCTAACAAATAATATTCGACTGAATTCGGGGACGAACAAAGTCTGCCGCAGCTGTTAGCGGATTTTTCGTCAGCCGAAGATAGTCAAACTGTTTCCTATCGAACGATTCTAGATTCTACGGTCTGCGAAGCGACATTGTAGACATATCTAGAATTCCCAGCCAACCTGCCCGCTAAATAAACATAGACACCACATTATAAACCACTTAACATTTAACATTGAAAGAAAAACATGCCTGCAATAGACACAGGACACAGAACTGCCTTTGGGCCTAAATATTACTTATCTTTAAAAGACGAATTCCATAGTCCGCACGACGCTGGTGTCGCGAAATTGGTTTCAAGTCATTGCAAATGGGTTCAGTTAGATTTATAAACCCATCTACGATCGAGTGACCGCTTTCAAAATGGCGGCGTATCAGCGAAATGTGTATCGGACAGAGGAAATCGCCAACGATAAATAAATAACAGAAGGGAATCCGTATGAAAAGGATTTTACATTTCAGTACAGGGAAGGATGGTGTATAACTGCATATAAGATGGAACGGTAGGAAGTTCTCATTTACGGAGATATATGCGTATTTCGGCTGCCCACAGTTACGCAAAAAGCATGTAAACCCACTTCTGTTCTAAATATTAAAATCAACAAATAACAGTTTGGGAATTTACATGGATAGGAAGATAGAGTTTTATCAGCTGTATAAAACTAGATAAGATGGAACAATATGGATATTATATATGCTGAGAATGAGAAAGGCAAAATTTCAGTCGACGCACAGATCGGCTGAAATCACGGTTCGGGAAGGATTTTTTTCAGGTCTAGTCTTAGGCTGTGACGTATCTGCTCTCCGATACGTTTGCGCTATCGTATATAAAGCGTTTCGGTAAAACTCTGAGAAGACCCAACGCAAGAGGTTGAGACAAGACTGAGGGCAGATAACGCCACGACTCTAAATCCATCTGAAGTGTGAGCGGATCGCCAGAAAATTTCAGTCTAAGTGTCTGGAGTCTGAGGGTAAGCGAATTTACGATAGCTATCCTGTATAATAATTTCTTTTATTTTGTATTACAGGTTCATTTAGAATTCACAAAATATGCCTGTATAATATTCATTGATATAACGTATTATTATTGTAATATGATTTATTCATGTGCTTAGTGGAAGATGGTTGCTTGTACAAAAACGTATCAAAACTAGCCCCACAGCCAAATAGAAAATATTTATTATATTTAATGCTGTATCTCGTCGATATTAAATGCATTATCGCTTACGAAGATAAAGGCAGTCCCATGACCAGAGATTGTCTTAAGGAAATAAATTGTTAGAAGCTTCAGCATGGAAGATACCGCTTTTACGAGGTTAGGTGACTAGTCCCCTTCCTCGCTGCCTTTGCCTTCCCTAGTTCGAGCGCACAACTTCGTACCCATTTACAGCTGGTAAACTGGAGTGTTCTACAGCCAGTTTCAGTAGAAAGCAACCTGATCACGTGGTCACTCACTCTATTTATTTTATGTATTACTTTTGTGTAGATGCTAAGAATAGCATCAGTATTTGAATTTGTATTTGATATGATTTGGAAGGATCAAGTTATAGAAAGGGATGTATAGGAGCGGAATAAACCAGATGATGTTTATTACTGATATGTTAATATTAATTCTATATCACTGAATTGATGTTACTTGCTATGACTGTATAACTTTGACACCTGATGACTGACTTGTCTGACTTATGTGCTAGTCAGTTACACTTAATTGAAATGTTAATATTAATGCTATATCACTGAAATGATGTCCTTACTTACTATGATTGTATAACGGTGACATCTGATGACTGACTGGTCTGACATCTGTGCTAGTCAGCTACAAGTCTAGCCAGATACTAGCCAAGGCTGATATGTTGCAGGTTCCATGAAATAACTCAAACCAGACTGTCCAGTATCAGAAGCCGGTGCAGTTCATCCGAGGCAATCCCACAAAAGTGCAGGACCCCAAAGAGTGAACTTCAACTGGTCATTGGCATCCCTACTGTTGGGCCTACCAAGTCTGATCAGCAAAGGACAGTTTCAGCAGTATCAAGTTGGAAAGATAAGTGTCCTGTTTGACACTGACCACCTATACATGTGAAACAGCCAATAGTTGAAAACAATAAGTAACCATACATAAACTCAGTCAACTGATGACAGTTATCCTAAAATTCAAAGGACTAATAACAGTGATTTCAGTAACTTTATTATTTAAGATCTTGAAGTCTAAACAGACAATAATAGTATTGTGTGAATACTTTGATATATAGTTTTATACTCTTTTCCAACTAGTAGAAATAGAATATTAGTGTAAATATTAAAATATTTTTAACTGTACCTGAGGAATTATTCACTTATTACATTTGTGGTCACAGTGAATGTTCATTTTATTATCCCCTAGAATAAAAGTAATCATAAGATAGTCACAGGGAGGAGACACCTTAAATCCTGGTACTACTTCTTACCAACTGGGCCAGGGTTTTCACAGTCTGACTATTTTTATGATAACAATACACCAGTGCTTATTTCTAAGACTGGGGTATTACTTGTAAGACCAGAACTCTTTACTGGCATACTTTTACATAATAAATAATTTTAAATAACCTCCCGCTACAGTGGGGGCTCGTCTGCGGGATATATCTTTGATATTCCTGAGCCAACTTTCTATTTCTGCTGTGTAGAAAATTTGTTTTTTTTCTTTTTTGAAAATTTTTGGAAAGAGTTAACATAGTAGGAAATATATAATTTTTTTTAGGAGTACCATTGAGTACAGATAAAGAAAGCTGTTTCATATATGGTGAAGTCAGTTTAATTAACTTTAATTTTAATTAAGTTAATTATATTGTAGTAAATTAGTTGGAGTAAGATCACTTGCCCTACTAGACTACAGATACATCATGGCTGACTTGGTCAAATTTAGGTCTGCTACACTGCAGGTGGGAAAAGAGCTTGGCATGGATGGTGACGCTCTGATCCGGTATGTCACGACGGAATGTGAAAAGTACACCGAGAGAGAAGCAAAGCAATTAGAAGCAGAGAGAGAAGCCAAGAAATTAGAAGCAGAGAGAGAAGCCAAGAAATTAGAATTAGAAGCAGAAAGAGAAGCCAAGAAATTGGAAGCAGAAAGAGAAGCCAAGAAATTGGATGCAGAAAGAGAAGCCAAGAAATTAGAAGCTGAGAGAGAAGAAAGGAGGTTACAAGCAGAGAGAGACCATGAGCTGAAAATGAGACAGCTTGATCTTGAACTTCAGGCTGGGACTATCACCCATGGTAATAGCTCACCTCATTCTGCGAGTAGCTCTTTTCAGAACACAGCAAATGGGGCCATGAACTTCCACCTAGATCCATTTGTTGAAAAGGAGGACGCAATTGAGTCGTACCTGGATAGGTATGAAAGGCTAGCCTCTACATATGGACTGGAAAAGGAAAAATGGAGTCTAAAGTTATCCCAGGGATTGAGAGGTATTGCATATGATGTGTTTCTGAAACTCCCCAAAGAAGATCAGGAAAATTATGAAATACTAAAGCAAGCCTTACTGATCCGGTATGAAAAGAACTCTGAGGCATATAGGAAGAAATTTAGAACTTCTAAACCTCTACCTGGAGAAACATATAACCAGTTCTCAGCTAGGCTAGAAACGTATTTGTTGAAATGGAGTAGTTTAGGTAAGTATCAGAAAACCTACGAGGATCTGAAAGAAATGGTTATGTTAGAGCAAGTGAAAGATTCCATGTCTCAAGAAATGAGGAAATTCCTTATGGAACAAGGAGCAGAGAGGCTGGAAGACATTTTGAAATGTGCAGAGAGATACCAAGCAGCTCAAGCTGAATTGGTAGGAACAAAAAGGAAGCAGGTAGAAGGATATAAGCCACCACCGCAGAATACCGATTTTGACCAGATGGATCAACCATACAGCAACAAGCAAAGATTTGATAATAAGGACAAGAACCCTCAGACTCAGGAAAATAAACCCTACAAACAGGGAGCTAAGTGGTGCAAATTTTGTAAGATGAGCAACCACAACACGGATGAATGTGGGAGGAAAAAACCCCTTCATCATGCTGCATGTCTACAGGTGAGGACTTCTGTTAGGAAGGAACTGACTGTGAGTCAGAATAGCCTCCATCACCCACCTACCCAGGAGATAGTGACTGTGAATGGCAAACAAGTCACAGGAATGTATGACACAGGTTTGTCCTATGACGCAGTCGTGTGTGCATCTCTGGTGTGCCCTGAACAAATCACCACAGAAACAGTAGAGATTCAAGGACCACTAAAAGGAACATCACCCCTTACATTACCCATAGCAAAGATTCATGTCAGTTGTCGCTATGTGGAAGGGGAGATAAATGCAGCTGTGATAGATGATCCCTTTTACCCCCTAATGTTGGGGCGTAAATATGTTTTCTTAGGAGACCCTGTAAAACCTATGGTTATGGCAGGAATCCAGACCAAGGCTGACCCCAGGAACATAGAGAGGGACACCAACGTAAAATTTCATTCAACTGAAATGAAACGGGCTCAAGAAGCAGACAGCACGTTGAAGCCTTGTTTTGGCAAATTATCAAAAACACATAAAGCTCCAAGGAAAGGACATTTCTATATGGAACATGGACTCTTGTACAGGAAAGCTGGAAGAGGGACGAAAAGTCATGGTCAAATCGTTGTACCATCCACCTATAGGAATAAGGTTATAGGCTGGGGACACATATCAACTTTGAGTGAACACCTGGGTAATGGTGCCACAAAACAAAGAATAGCCACCCAGTTCTACTGGCCAGGTATTACGGAAGACATAAATCAGTATGTAAATTCCTGTCCAGAGTGCACCTATGTAGATTCAGAAAGTCGACGGAAGAGTCTTCATCAAAATCTACAAGCAAACCAGCAATCAGGGGTATTTCCGAGATTTGCACGGGAGGGGAAAGGAAACATCCCACACAGGTTCAATTGCAGTCTGAACCCCATGCGCTGGAAAAAAGGAACAAATCACGTAGCGAAAATCAAACACCTACGGATTTGCGAGGGAAAACCACATCCAACTATCAACGAAAAGAGGGCGGTAAACTTCATGGGAAACCTACCGACCCGGTTTCACCAGCAGTAAGAGCCTGGATGAAAAGCCGAACAGGAAGGAGAGAGATAGTACAGGATGAATATATTCTTGGAAAACAGAATGTGGGCGCAGATTTTCTTAGTCGCCATCCCACAGAGCTTGAGGAGGATAGAAAGAAGGAAAACTAACCTAGGAACGGTCGATTTGCAATTGTCTTGTACCCAATAGTTAAGCTAGATATCATCCAGCTTAAAATATGGGGGAGCTATGTCGCGAAATTGGTTTCAAGTCATTGCAAATGGGTTCAGTTAGATTTATAAACCCATCTACGATCGAGTGACCGCTTTCAAAATGGCGGCGTATCAGCGAAATGTGTATCGGACAGAGGAAATCGCCAACGATAAATAAATAACAGAAGGGAATCCGTATGAAAAGGATTTTACATTTCAGTACAGGGAAGGATGGTGTATAACTGCATATAAGATGGAACGGTAGGAAGTTCTCATTTACGGAGATATATGCGTATTTCGGCTGCCCACAGTTACGCAAAAAGCATGTAAACCCACTTCTGTTCTAAATATTAAAATCAACAAATAACAGTTTGGGAATTTACATGGATAGGAAGATAGAGTTTTATCAGCTGTATAAAACTAGATAAGATGGAACAATATGGATATTATATATGCTGAGAATGAGAAAGGCAAAATTTCAGTCGACGCACAGATCGGCTGAAATCACGGTTCGGGAAGGATTTTTTCAGGTCTAGTCTTAGGCTGTGACGTATCTGCTCTCCGATACGTTCGCGCTATCGTATATAAAGCGTTTCGGTAAAACTCTGAGAAGACCCAACGCAAGAGGTTGAGACAAGACTGAGGGCAGATAACGCCACGACTCTAAATCCATCTGAAGTGTGAGCGGATCGCCAGAAAATTTCAGTCTAAGTGTCTGGAGTCTGAGGGTAAGCGAATTTACGATAGCTATCCTGTATAATAATTTCTTTTATTTTGTATTACAGGTTCATTTAGAATTCACAAAATATGCCTGTATAATATTCATTGATATAACGTATTATTATTTTAATATGATTTATTCATGTGCTTAGTGGAAGATGGTTGCTTGTACAAAAACGTATCAAAACTAGCCCCACAGCCAAATAGAAAATATTTATTATATTTAATGCTGTATCTCGTCGATATTAAATGCATTATCGCTTACGAAGATAAAGGCAGTCCCATGACCAGAGATTGTCTTAAGGAAATAAATTGTTAGAATCTTCAGCATGGAAGATACCGCTTTTACGAGGTTAGGTGACTAGTCCCCTTCCTCGCTGCCTTTGCCTTCCCTAGTTCGAGCGCACAACTTCGTACCCATTTACAGCTGGTAAACTGGAGTGTTCTACAGCCAGTTTCAGTAGAAAGCAACCTGATCACGTGGTCACTCACTCTATTTATTTTATGTATTACTTTTGTGTAGATGCTAAGAATAGCATCAGTATTTGAATTTGTATTTGATATGATTTGGAAGGATCAAGTTATAGAAAGGGATGTATAGGAGCGGAATAAACCAGATGATGTTTATTACTGATATGTTAATATTAATTCTATATCACTGAATTGATGTTACTTGCTATGACTGTATAACTTTGACACCTGATGACTGACTTGTCTGACTTATGTGCTAGTCAGTTACACTTAATTGAAATGTTAATATTAATGCTATATCACTGAAATGATGTCCTTACTTACTATGATTGTATAACGGTGACATCTGATGACTGACTGGTCTGACATCTGTGCTAGTCAGCTACAAGTCTAGCCAGATACTAGCCAAGGCTGATATGTTGCAGGTTCCATGAAATAACTCAAACCAGACTGTCCAGTATCAGAAGCCGGTGCAGTTCATCCGAGGCAATCCCACAAAAGTGCAGGACCCCAAAGAGTGAACTTCAACTGGTCATTGGCATCCCTACTGTTGGGCCTACCAAGTCTGATCAGCAAAGGACAGTTTCAGCAGTATCAAGTTGGAAAGATAAGTGTCCTGTTTGACACTGACCACCTATACATGTGAAACAGCCAATAGTTGAAAACAATAAGTAACCATACATAAACTCAGTCAACTGATGACAGTTATCCTAAAATTCAAAGGACTAATAACAGTGATTTCAGTAACTTTATTATTTAAGATCTTGAAGTCTAAACAGACAATAATAGTATTGTGTGAATACTTTGATATATAGTTTTATACTCTTTTCCAACTAGTAGAAATAGAATATTAGTGTAAATATTAAAATATTTTTAACTGTACCTGAGGAATTATTCACTTATTACATTTGTGGTCACAGTGAATGTTCATTTTATTATCCCCTAGAATAAAAGTAATCATAAGATAGTCACAGGGAGGAGACACCTTAAATCCTGGTACTACTTCTTACCAACTGGGCCAGGGTTTTCACAGTCTGACTATTTTTATGATAACAATACACCAGTGCTTATTTCTAAGACTGGGGTATTACTTGTAAGACCAGAACTCTTTACTGGCATACTTTTACATAATAAATAATTTTAAATAACCTCCCGCTACAGCTGGCATACACCAACATCCAGGCATAGATGTATGGATCATTCATGTTGGACATCGTCGGAGTGAATTGACCTGAATAACTGTTCATCGTGTTGAATTTGAACATTGTTTTGCGCTTGACATTTAACGGCTGGTTGAAAGTCATTTTTGCAGGGTTATGGGTTATGACGTCATAGTCGTACGTAGTGCGCATGTGTCTTGACCTTGCAATATTTATGCCGTTCGATCGAAAGGAAATTTGAAAATACAGTTCTTGACTTGTGAATGATGTAATTTTAATTCTTCAGCTACCACGCTGGCCGCCACTCTGTTAAGCCACTGTTATGGGCCAGTCCACAATTATAGAACGATAATTAATCGTCGTCAGAACGTGGTGAGCTGTGTATACGCGTTACGCCAAGGCAGTAACCGAAAATGAGACTCGCCCGTCTGCAACTATAGATCATAAACACATGATCAGAAATACTCCCGTATTTTGGACTTCAATAATTCCTGGGTTTTCTCTTTAACCGTCCTTACCTCACATATAATTAGGCCTAACCCTATAGCCAACATTTTTATAACGAGAATACTTGCACTATCAATAATTTGGGAGTTGAACAGAATTGCGTCCGTCTCGCTCAGAGCTTATATCAAAAGTGGGTGACCGTGACTTGTAGTCAAGCGGGACCATAAAAATCCTGACACGTCATCAAGTTACTATATACTTCGCGTTCACTAAATACCGTGAAGCGTGAAAACCATTCTGTATTTAACAAACATCTCAAACATCCAATGTGCAATCCTACAAGTGCTCACATTGTAGCAGACGACATTGTTAAAAACCATGTCGTAACAGTTGGTCAAACCCATTGTCCCATTATATGTTATACTTAGGTTGTATTCACGTTTGTGCATTTGTGTCACCAAATTGGTGTGTGTACATGAGTGTAGGGTAACTTGTTAAAAAATTGTTTAGCAAGGAGAGTAAGTGCGTCTGCAGTTAAATTAATGTCGTAAGATAGGCTGGATTAGAGCAACTACTCGATTCAGAGACTGTCCTTTCTCTTACCCTATCACCCTCGTGAAACAGCAATCTATTTCTTACCCTTATTCTGACAGAGTTATCACTATCACATCTGCTCGGACGGGACCATAAATTTCTCAGACCTATCTCATCAAAAATTACGACACTGTTGGTGCAGTAGAATTTGTTTTTCTTCGAGGTGCCAACTTAATCTGGTATTGAACATTCTCTCCATAAGCTTTCCCTTGCAGCTTAGAAGGCTGATGGGTCTGTAGCTGTTCGGGTCCATTCGGTCTTTGTCCTTTTTAAGGATTGGAACTAGTACTGCTTCTTTCCAGGCCTGTGGTACAATTCCACACTTCCAGCTATAGTTCATAATCTTGAGGAGGGCTTTCTTGGCATTAGGCCCTAGCCCTTTAAGCATGCCATTTGTTACCCCGTCTTTTCCAGGTGACTTTCTTTGTTTAAGGGATACAATAGCTGCCTTTTGCTCTCTCATGGTGAGGTTTGATGTCATGTGCTCTTCTGGAACAGTTGGTATATTTTGGTAAAGTTCTTGCTCTTTGATAATTTCCAGTTTTCTGTCAGGTGGAACATTTATCTGGCTCTCATGTGAGAATTTTTTAGCAAAAACATTAGCTGCTTCTTTCTTTGTGAGTATTTTCTCATTTTGTTGTAGGGCTATTTCCTTATTTTTGCATTCCTCATCATTTAAGGCTGTGGCGAGCCTTCATAATTTTCTTCCATCTTTGTCGAGGTTAAGACTTTCTGTTGTTTTGATCCAGCTATTTTTGCTGAACAGTTTAACGTTTTCCTGTATTTTACAGAGATAGCTTTGTAGGCGATGTTTGCCTCAACTGTTTTGTCCTTTTCTGCTACATGTCTGGCCTCTGTTACCTGTTCTTCCAGCTCTTTGAGTTCTTCTGTCCAGTACGGCTTATAATCTTTTCTTGCCCCTCGTGGTATTGATTCTAGGGCAGCTTTCAGAACTGCTTTATTAAATCCGTCAGCTATTTCTCCAATTCTTTTGTTTTGGGTGTTTATGAAACCACAGTATTCATCTGTCAGTGCTGAGAACTTGTTCCAGTTGGCATTTTTGTAGTTCCAGCGGGATAATGGCTTATGGAAGTGGAGTGTATGTTCCATATTAATCATTAGTTTGATCGGTTTGTGGTCACTGCCTGCCAATTGGTTGAGCACAATGCGTTCGATCTTATGGTTGATGTCTCCTGTTGAGAAGGCAAGGTCGGGTGTCGAGGTCTATTGCCATCTTCTTGAGTAGAAACTGGGTGTATCATCTGCTCTATTGATGAGTTGCAGATTTGAGTCAATCTCCCAGTCCTATACCTCAATGCCACGGGTATCAGCCTCTGTGTAACCCCACCTTTCTGAATGGCTGTTGAAATCACCAACAACCAGGCAGTTGGTGCGCCTAATCTCCATTGTGGCTAGTGAAAGATCTCTATCTGGGAAAAAGGGGGGGGGGGGGGGGGGGGGGGGGGAGGGGCATATAGGTTGTACACTCTAACGGTCTGGTCATCTATCGTGATATCAGCTCCTATAATTTCCGCCTGACCGTTTGTAGCAACAGAAAGCTCTCTGCTAGGCAAGGAGTTTCTGATTAACATGAGTACTCCTCCCTTGTGTCCCTCTCTATCAAGCCGGAAGGTTTCATATCTTCTTACAGAAAATCTGTGGTTTGTGTTTAGGTGTGTTTCCTGAATGCAGGCTATGTCAATTTGCTCATCATGTAGTTTTTTAGCGAGCAGTAGTTTCTTCTTTAGGACACCTTCTGCATTCCATTGGAGTATATTTAGTGTTCTTTCCTGGGTGTTTTGGCCAGTCGCATTTTCCCTAATATTCCGCGCCCTGGCTGCACAATGCGGAGATAGGTGACCACCAGTAGCTTTGGGTGGACCCCCGTCGAGGCAAGGGATCCGGCACTCTTCCCACCTGGCGGGACTCCTTGGGTCGAGCACCATCTCGTTGAGTCATATCTGTGTCTGTCATCTCAAGGCGGTTTGCGTTGCACTATGTTGTGCGCCTTGCGGCCCAGTGCATCCGTCTTCAGCATGCATTTGTTCGGGACTGCTTCCCTGGCCTCTGGTTTTCCGTGACCTTCCTGCAAGGCAGCAGTTGTTTTACATCAGAGTTTTCTCTCCTAGGAAAGCTGTCTTTCCGGACTAACAAGTCTTTCCTACCCGGGTTTGTGTGAAGTTGTCCTTCTCTTAGGTGGATTGTCAACCAAGACTATCGTGCTCCTCCTGCACTGATTTTTGTTTGGCAGGGTTTACTCCCTGGCTTTAAAGGATAGAGGACAAACAGTGAAGAATGAGGCAAGAAAGCATTTGACCCATGAAGTGGGGGTGGATTGGTGCAGACCAGAGCATGTACCACTCGCCGGTGGGTTCTGCATCTACACCTATAGGGTTCCACCTACTCCTCAGCCCATTTAGCACAACTATCTCACTGTGGAAAATAAGATGCTTTCCTGAGAAAATCTGATATTCAAGGCATTGAAAGTAAGGGAACACAGACAGAAACACAAAGAAAGTGTATAGCAACCAAGCATATTGACCACAAATTCACAGCAAAGCTTTGGACACATGCATATACTGATGGTTCAGCAAAAAATGCAGTTGAAAATGGGGGTGCCGGCATCCTCATAAAATTAAAGAATAGAATCCACTATATGGCAATTGCCACTGGCAAATACTGCAATAACTTAAGTGCTGAAGCAGAAGCCCTGAAACAGGCAGCGGAAACTCTTATTGAATGCAAAGCACAGGCAGAAAAACAGATAGTAATCTTTACAGATGCCCTCTCAATAATATCAGCGCTGAAGAGCCACCAAGCTAAAGGATTGAAAGATCTGATAATCTCCCTTGAAAGCCTGGCCAAATGCTTCAACAAGTGCATTATCCAGTGGATACCAGCCCATTGCAACATACCAGGAAATGAGGAGGCAGACAAACTTGCTAAGGAAGGAGGTGCCTTGCAACAAAATGATATAGAGACAACTTACGCGACGGCAAAGACTACTATAAAGGCTACATTCAAGTCCAAATGGGAAAGAGAGCACCCGGGCCATTTGAAAAATGATGCATATCATCAACTATCCAGGAAAGAACATGTCATCATTTTTCGGCTACGCACTGGACACAACAGATTGAGATGCCATCTATACCACAAATACAAAATTGGCGCAACAGATCTCTGCACCTGCGGTACCAGCCCGATGACAATCGAACACCAGCTGCAGTACTGCCCAACCTACAGAAATGAACGGAGTAGCATATGGCAACAACCCACTTCTGTCAAAGAAAAACTGTTTGGAGATGTCGGGAACCTTGAGTTGAGTACTGCCTTTATTTGAGTCATAAATGTGGAGGTCTGAAGGCGAACGAGGAAGAAGAAGAACTCCAGATGTGAAAGAGTTTCCAACCTTTACATCACTTTTGGTGATAATATTACAACGAGGTGAACAGGGGCTCTCAATCCGTGTGGAGCGAGGATCTGCGCCAGCGTGTCACGAGATTTAGCCATTACATACAGTACTATAACAATAGAGATGGACGTATGAGAGAATGCACCCGTCGTGTATACAACCAGCGATTTACAGGAACAGTTAGCATTCACACACTTCGACATATACTGAGGGAGACTGAGCACCTATGGGTTTGCCCAGAGTGTAATGATGTGGATTCTGTTCACCAATAACTATAACGGCGCAACCAGTAAGACCCTAAATGTTGTGCCACTGTACGGTGCAGCGTTAAAAGAATGAGTCGCTATTAAATAACGTTAGCAGAATTCTATTTCTGAATATTTGATTATACAGTAACATTTCCACAAAATAATCCAAAAAGTCATAATCCGAACTATCAAGCATTAAAAAAAAATCGCTGACACTATAAAGTGAGGAGCGTGCCTGAGCTAAATCAAATGTGTCCTTGGCAGTGAGAGTTATAGTGGAGAAGAGTTTTATTGTTAACTCTCACAAACATTCGGTCTGTTCGTTTGACTGCTTAGTGCGAGTGTGATTGTTTAGTGTTTACATAGTTTTATTGTACCATACTGCAATTATGGCGTCTTCTTTGTCTTCCATAAGGAAGAAGAAAGAAGACATTTTTAGCAATTGCCTCGAAGATTGAGATTTTAAACATACTTTCAAAATGAGAAAGCAGGTCTTCGCTAGCTAAGTGTTACGAGGCTGGAAAGTCTGCGGTAGTAAGTATCCCTTTGAGTCATTATTGACCATAGGAGTGCGCCCCCAAGACAATGTCTCGACCAACACGAGGTTGGACGCTTGGGTAAATAGGTCAAGCTGTTGTCCATGCAGCATGACCCAAGAAGCTAGTAAATCCAGAGGAATGACGTGGCCAACAAACATTAAAAACAAATAAATAAAACGTTCGCATTGAAACTTGATTATGACAATGAACCTACGCATGCTAAGGAATTCGCTGCGCTTGAAATTGTGATGGCTTGGTACGAGCATACAATTTAATTTTGTCCAGATAAATTACTTTTGCTGAAAAAACTGAAATACCTGGCAGCAAAGAAATTGTAGTTGCCAGCCCAATGTCAACCTAATATTAGTCGCCTTGTACGACATGCCTAAAGGTCTAGTAGTCCTATTCAGTCGCTACATCATAAGAGATCCCGTGAACTATACGGGGCTAAAGGGACAGTGGGGACCATTCATCTGAATTTCTTGAGATCGGAAGACTTTATAGAACGTTTGAATTATTTATTACAAATGTAGGTTTGTCAGCTAAACCATCGCACGAATTCAACGGCAGAAGTTGTTTTCAGTGCTTGAGTAACATACATCAGAGGGGAAGACTGATAAGTGATATACACAGTGATCATGGGCTGAAGCTGGCGAAAGAAATACGTGTTACACAAGAAGACGTGCTGTATGTCAACATAACGCTCAATTGAAAAAAGTAGAAGACAAAAAACAACAACTAGCCACAAATTCACACAAACTAAAATTCGACAATTTGATACCAGACAAAAGAAGATTAAAGGGAAGACAAAGTGTCTACAAATAATACTAGTTTACTCTGAGGTCCATATTTGTTCTTTGATCATCACAAGGTCAGGTACACAGCCATGGAAAACTATTTTGGCTATTTGAAAATATTCAAACAAGATAATATGGAGTCATGCGATTTAAAGCACGAATCTAATTTTCTTTGACACATGTCTTCAGAACTTAATATCTCATTTATTATACAGCGTTAGTCTCACCTCTGACTTGTCCCCTGTCTGTCCATGTGACAAACTGCCTGGAGGACTTCAGACACCGACATCAACGGGTACCTGATGTAGTTCACGTAGTAGATGGGAATATTTTCTTGAATAATTATTGTTCTTAGTCAGAATAAATTGATCTTCTGTGACGTTCTTACCCCTTCCCCTCGCCCACATTAATTTCTTTTTGTTTCGTTCTTCGACATAATAGTTTTTGTTAATCTTATTTTCTTCATCTTTTTCTCAGCGTTCACTCAAGTGCTTGTTTAGAGACAGAGAGAAAATATTACAAGCAGATAAAACCGTCCGTAACGACGCAGCTTTAAAAAAGAAAGAAAGAAAGAAAGAAAGCATATTCTTCAACTATTATAACCGAACCCCATACAGAGCTGGTTAAAAAAATATAGAGATAAAGATAGTCCCATAGCAGATAATGCCATAGTGGATGAAATGTTAGAGACTTTATTATACTATGTCCAGCATCGAGAGGTGGGGTGACTTTTCCTACCCTAACTCAAGATCAAATTCAAGCACCCATTTTCAGCTGGATATACCGGAGCGTGCGATATCGTGAATCGAATCCAGCACCTTTGCCCCGAGAGATCAGCGCTCTAATCATTCTGTCAACCGGACGTTCACAGAACTGGTAGATACAATTATTCAACACTTACAGGGACGGGCTAAACGATCGAGCTATAGGGCAGTGCCCGAATGCTTACAGCAATAGATGGCCCACCCACACCCTAGCTGCCATCTAGCTGAATCTACCCGGTGGATGGTTAGGGGGCTAATGACCTTTATTGCCCGGGGAATGAGCCTATATCACTCTCAGTCCATATCTGAACACTTACATATGTGTAGACATGCGGACAGATAGGCAGAATGTAAACTGAATATTCCGTGCTTTTTCCTTATGGTGAATTAACATGTATTGTCATTTCTTTACGTTCATACCCTGGAACGACCTCATCCTAAGGATGAAAAATTAATACTTAGGCAGAGAAATGAGTAGATAGGTAGATAGACAGATATATAGATAGACTGACAGAGAGACATACCGAAATCAGATAGATAGATAAATCGATAGAGTGATAGATAGATAGATAGATAGATAGATAGATAGATAGATAGATAGATAGATAGATAGATAGATAGATAGATAGATAGATAGATAGATAGAGAGATAGATAGATAGATAGATAGCAATTATAATCCTGGCCCCATGAGAACAACATAAACTTTGAACGTAAAAAAGACAATAAAGGTGCGGCTTACTGACAAATGACACTGTCACATATTTGCTGCTGTGCCCACAAAAATTTGACACGCACATAAATAAAATTCAGCAGACGGTAGTCATGTAAGGTCGCACCTATTGGTCAGGAATCTGATGTATCGACTGCCGCTTATATTTTACATTCAAACTAGTTTTTATAATGCATAAAGACTTGTTGAAAAGATCCAGGCAAAACCCAATATAGCTAAAGGTTAATGGGGGAAGGTTAAATTAGATAGGCCATCATTACTACCTTTCGGTTGCCCATAAAGTATAGGCCTTCAACAAATCCCCCCCCCCCCCCCCTCTCCTGTCCTGTGCCATCTGCGTGTTCTTTATCACGTTTATTTATATCTTCAGTTCTCTTCTCCGTTGTCCTTTTTGGTCTCCCTATTCCGATCTTACGCTATCGATTCCAGATGAAGGCCTGGCTTGTGATGTTATAAGCAGGTTTATTCATTGCCAGCGTCTTTTTATAGATAGGATATACCTTCATGAAATAGCCAGCCATGATAAGATGTGCCTTTGACAAGAAAAGAGAAGAGTATTGAAAGCCAAATCGAACTTGGAGAAGCACGCTAGTTGCTGAGGTTAAAGCAACAGGAAAACTCTTGGGCAGGGCTCAGGAGGGCAGACGAAAATAAGGACCGACGTTGGGGTAACAATGACATATTGTGTGTTTGGCAGTGAGGCCCTAAATGACGGATGAATGATGACGAGTAGAGCGACAGTAATCATTCAGAGCCGTGCCGATTGAGTTTAACGATCATGTCTGTCCTTTTTCCCACTAAATTTGGTGAATTTTCAATTTCCTCTCATGTTTCGTGATTTGTTTATCGAGGGTTTTCTGCATTGGTCGTCCACGTTCGTTGTTTCTATTTTGTTGGTGTTGTTGAATTTACCAGTTGCCTCATTCTCAAATGTTTATCTGCCTCTGACATTTCCAAAGAACATAATAGGTCCATAATTTACTTTGTTGATACGTCTGTAATTTTCTTCTGTTCCTCTTTCGATTATCTGCCCGTCTAAGAAGTTCGTTGCATCATATTTAATAACCAGATCTTTGATGTCACTGATGTTGGTGTGTTTGATTATTATCCAGCGTTTGAAAATTCTGTTTGTTTGTTTTTAGTTAAATTAATATAGTTGTCACGGGTTGCCTCCTCTTGCTCGGCAGTAGTGGTCCAACAGTGGCCAAAACCTAGAGTATCTAATGTTGGGTCTTCAAAGGTGTCTACCTTCGCACAAGATTACTCTTGGCAGAGTTATAGATAGAAGGATAATGAAGCTTCTACCTCTAGCCAGTGTCCACAAGATATTTCAGAAGTCAAGAACAATGCTGAATTAGTCTGAGCAAGTTAACTTTTTATTTGACCCGCCGCCTTTTGTAAAGATGAATATAAATTGTATGATTTAGCTCGTTCAAGCCCCCAGCTGATTTAAGTCAGATAAATTCCTCTTATTAGCTCTATATATATATATATATATATTTTCTCTCTCTCTCTCTCTCTCTCTCTCTCTCTCTCTCTCTCTCTCTATATATATATATATATATATATATATATATATATATATATATATATATATATATATATATATATATATATAGGTATACCTCGGAGATATTGTGGGTTCGGTTCCAGACCACCGCACTAAAGCGAATATCGCAATAAAGCGGATCATACCCATTTTTTTGGCTTCCCAGTGCATATAAAAGCCTAAAAACATGTTTACACTATGTATATTAAGTGCGCAATAGCGCTAGCTCTAAAAAAATGTACTGTAAAATTAAAAATACTTTATTGCTAAAAAAATGCTAATCTTCATCATCTGAGCCAAAATGCCAAAATCTATCGGAAGAAGAAGGCACGTTCTAATAAATAAACATAAGTAATTTGAAAAAAAACGCAATTTATGCGAAGCGCAATAAAGCGAAGTATACCTGTGTGTGTGTATATATATATATATATATATATATATATATATATATATATATATATATATATATATATATATATATATAGATCTATGAATATATACTAAAGGTTCTGGATGATACATATGCCTGTCTATCTGTAATGATTAATTCAGCTATGAATTTGTCAAAATCAACATATACATATTTAATGCTCCGTTGATTTGGAACAAATGTAAATAAATATGAATTGGTAATTATGAGAAATTATCGTTCATCATAGATCTCGGTTTGGGAAGTAAAAATATATTCTTTTGATTTGGCCTGCTAAAAAATATAACTTTGCTTCCAAATTTCTGAAATGTTGGTGCTGCTGGTTACGCCACTTCGTCTCTGTGGCAAGGGCACATCTCCAAAGTATTCTAGAGATAACCGCTTCTGGTCAAAGCTGGTGTCTTCACCACCCGTGTAATGTAGGTCTCAAGTGTCGATCTCAAGCTTCGACTAGTACAGCTCGTAACGTGAGTAGAACCTCAAATGGTCTCTCCAATACGTACCACCAACCTAGTAACTAGGCAAATCTTAGACGTCTTGCTCAGGTAAATAGTATAGGCAACTTAACACAGATGCCTCGAATACACGTCTGGTATATTATTCCTCTGTGACTTGTAAGTAGTTTCTTTAGAAGTCCGGTTCCTTATTAATATTGGCGAGTTTTCTTTTCCAGTGGATAAAATATGCTCTAATACGTTGCCCCGTTCCTAAAAATTAAGAATACTGACTCTATTCTTTCCTGTGGAAAGGTCCGAGATGTCTACTTGTTACAATTTCTGGAATGCAATGTCGTATGCTAGATGTTCTACGTTATATCGTAGCTCTCGGCCCACGCTTCCTGCATGGCGTTCTGACAAATCTTCCAATCGCGTGAATGTTATCCGTCTCTAAACTTTTAAGTCAATAATATTTGAAAGGTTGTTATTGCAAATTTCATGATGAAATATTTTGCATGACTCAGATGTTTGTAAAATTTCAAACAGTCAGTCTCACATATATGGAGTTTTGACTTCAGACTATTCTTGATAATGTTTGCTATGCTCCCTCTTGCAACTTACTTCTTTATCTGTCTCCCAAGAGAGGGATTTTCTGTAATAGTATCGCAGGCAATTTCGGAGGTCTGATGTTCTAATCTCTGGTTAAGACACTCCTGATCGCTTGCGTAAACACAGAAGTGACACACCCGAGTTTACCTGTTTAAGCGGAAATGATTTACGTAACCGTAGACAAACACTTCACGCCTGACGGCCCATCTTGTGCCATCACGTAAGCAATTACCACTAATCCCTAAGGACTTGACTTCACATGAATCGAAGTGTGATAATCTAAACAATGACCGTCGTACGAGTTTCTGTGTTCAGAAATGAAACAAAATTAGAGAAGGGCAGCGAGAGAGAGAAATACCAATTAAAGCAGACGGTAGGAAAAATTAAATGTGCCGACCATCAAACAGTGCACACAATTTCGCAAGCACAGTAAAGGTAGTTCAATACTGCCGGAGCGGAAATGAGAGCGTACCAATTATGTGACAATAGTACAACAATATCATATTCAATCTGAGAGGGGTTTTAAAAATTAGCATATATATTGCGCCAATTATTTTTGACAAAATATACGATTGTTGCTAGTTGCTTACTATCAAGATCTTTCCATTGATTTATTCCATATAGTTTATAGGGAAGTTAAGTATTTAATTAATTCTCTTTTGCGCTCCTTACGGAGCATGGATCCGGTACTGCAGTTAGTCCACTTGCAGGAATCTTGTCGGATGCATATGCAGCGATGGTTTAAATGGCAATGATTGACAGGATGATGTAGCGGAAGGTTTTATATGTGTGAGATGATAATGCTAGAGTAGAAATAGTATTCTCTCCAGAATGTGTGAGGTCCCAGTGACAGAGAAGTACACTGGTATCACTCGATAGTCACGGCTGTGAAAGTATCTGGACTGAAAATATTCAGAGAACAGTCAGACCTTACTGCGCCACCTCCGCTATGTGACCACCTGCGATATAATAAAAATTCAACCAAACTCAGTATCAACTATATTGAATGAATAAAGCTGGTGAATACAATTTATATCCTCTTTATTTACATCTATCTAATTGTGGTGATTGTGTGTGACTGGTGATACAAAAGTTATATTTATACAAAACCAAATTGGCGAAATCAATTACAGTTTTTACAAGTTAAACTAAAATGTCATTTCTTTAGACTCTTCCAATTAGTTGGGTAATAGACTTCTTCACTGTCTTATTCACTTTATAACTTTCACTAGTTTATCACGCAAATTGTCATCACAAAAACTCTGCTTGACAGTTATCACTTCTTGGTTGCACGATTGTCACAAATATCACTCATCTGTTAGGTTAATCAGTGTTCATATGAGATGTACAGCTTCAGTAGGTCTTGCTTCTACCAATCCAGACACTGCCGGGGCGATTCGCATTGATCATCGAGCAATTCTTGATCATTGACCTCTGACTTTTGGTTGACAAGTATGAACCTGCAGATAATTGTAGGATATGTGGCTATTTGTGGATAACAATTACCACATTCCTATTGTAGGTGAGATGAATTTGTTTTCAGATGTATGCGTGAAAATGCATGATTATGGATCAGTGACAAGACAGGTGTCTACTGTGGAACATTTTATAAAATCAAATAATACAAAATAATATGTACACACATATATGGTATGAGGTTATAGTATCCCCCTGCCTGACACGTTAGCTCTGTAAAGTGCAGTAACTTGATGACAGAATGAATAAGCCCTGATAATGATTGTGCTAGCCCTGATACGGACTCAGTCATGGTGGTTATATTTCGGGTTCCAATCTTCAACAATCATATCAAGTAATAAATTAATATACATGATACTTTCATAACATATAGATTAAACAAATCCTGAAATAAAGTTGTAATTACTGTATTATTTTACATAGTAACTTTACATACCCTCGCAGGATCTAATTAAGATCAGTAAAGACTGGCTTTAGTGGAGTAACAGAACTGCCTGGCTGCAAATAACAAGATATTGGCCGTGACACGTTTCTCTCTCTCCAGCCGTTGTCCTTCTGTCTTGCCTCGCTGTACAAGTGAATTTGAAATCATTTACGTCCGCCCTTATATATGCAGCTACCGGACGTACAGGAAACAAGGCTCGCAACTCCAGCAAACTTCCCAAAAAAGTTGTAACTTCGGGGGGTTTGTGCTAGAGGTGTTTCAAACCTTGGTCTCGTGCATTTCACCTTTCCCAGTTCAAGCCTTTGGAGTTATATATTTCCGTTCTCCATGAGTTGACCTTTATATCCATATGTTGTTTTCCTATATCTGTCGTGTTAACGATTTTATATTGAATTATAAATAGGAAAAAACACAGGATTTCTCAATGCACGGACACTATTCTTGCGAAATTCTTCACAACTACTTACTCCCTTCTGATTTCCTTGTACCTATACATAAATGAAGATATTCCCGTCAAAAGGAGACCATTCTCATCCTTGTCTGTCATTCCGTTCTCCTTCCCGATGTCTAATTCTAACCATGATTTCGGACGATTTATTCTTCCTTATACACTCGCCGAAGTCATTCTATCTGACCGTGGGAAACCCCTTCTCTGATTGGCTGCCCTAGATACACACAGGAAAATACCCCTGCATTCCTTTGTTCAGGTCAGCACACTGGTGTCCCACTTTTCGGTCTTCAAACATTTAACTAGGCAATGCGTAACATGCGACAGAGCCTCCCTCTCTTTTAAGCTGTAGATTTCTACAGCTAACAACTGTAAGCTTTGCCGTAGTTAATGTTCTTCTTACTCTCGTTCTATCTCAGTTGGGTGTCGAGTAAGAAAATCTGCTCCTACATTTTGTTTTCATGGATATAGATTTATCCTTCGCTATCTCTCTTTTCCCAGTTCGGCTTTTCATCCAGGCCCTTACCGCTGGTGAAATGGGGTCGGTAGGTTTCCCTTGAAGTTTACCGCCCTCTTTTCGTTGATAGTTGGTTGCGGTTTTCCCTCGCAAATTCGTAGGTGTTTGATTTTGGCTACGTGATTTGTTCTTTTCTTCCAGTGCATGGGTTTCAGACTGAAATTCAACCTGTGTGGGATGTTTCTTTTCCCCTCCAGTGCAAATCTCGGGAGTACCCATGATGGCTGGTTTGCTTGTAGACTTTTGAAGACTCTTCCGCCGACTTTCTGAATCTACATGAGTGCACTCTGGACAGGAATTTACATACCAATTGATGTCTTCCGTAATACCTGGCCAGTAGTACTGGGTGGCTATTCTTTGTTTTGTGGCACCATTACCCAGGTGTTCACTCAAAGTTATGTGCCCCCAGCCTATAACCTTATTTCTATAGGTGGATGGTACAACAATTTGACCATGACTTTTCGTCCCTCTGCCAGCTTTCCTGTGCAAGAGTCCATGTTCCATATAGAAATTTCCTTTCCTTGGAGTGTTATGTGGTTTTGACAGTTTGCCAAAACAAGGCTTCAATGTGCTGTCAGCTACTTGAGCCCGTTTCATTCATTTCAGTAGAATGAAATTTTAATTTGGTGTCCCTCTCTATGTTCCTGGAGTCAGACCTGGTCTGGATTTCTGCCATAACCATAGGTTTCACCGGGTTTCCCAAGAAAACATATCTACGCCCCAACATCAGGGGGTAAAAGGGATCATCTAACACTGCTGCATTTATCTCCCCTTCCACATAGCGACAACTGACATGAATCTTTGCTATGGGTAAAGTGAGGGGTAATGCTCCTTTTAGTGGCCCTTGAATATCTACTGTTTCTGTGGTGATTTGTTCAGGGCGCACCAGAGATGCACACACGACTGCGTCATAGGACAAACCTGTGTCATACATTCCTGTGACTTGTTTGCCATTCACAGTCACTATCTCCTGTGTAGGTGGGTGATGGAGGCTATTCTGACTCACTGTCAGTTCCTTCCTATCCGAAGTCCTCACCTGTAGACATGCAGAATGATGAAGAGGTTTTTTCCTTCCACAATTATCAGTGTTGTGGTTGTTCATTTTGCAGAACTTACACCATTTTTCTTCCCTTCGTGAGGGTTTATTGTTATATCCTGGAGGGTTCTTGTCTTTGTAGTTATATCTTTGGTTGTTCTTGGTTGTATTGTCCTTTTGTTCAAACTCGTTTTGGTTTTGTGGTGACTTGAAACTATCTCCCTGCTTCCTCTTATTTCCTTGAGTCAGGGGGTGAGCCAGTTTGTGACTTTCTGCATAGATGATTATTTCATCTAATCTCTCTCTTTTATGTTCTACCAGGAATGTCTTCGTCTCAGGAGACATGGACTCCAGGAGTTGTTCTATCAACATCATCTCCTTGATCCCTTCAAAATCCTGATTGAAGTTTCCTAACTGACACCACCTCAGCAAGTAACTTTCCAACCTTGCTGAGAACTGCTGATATGTTTCTCCTGTCTGGAGCATAGCAGTTCTAAATCGCCTTCTATAAGCTTCTGCGTTTTGTTCGTAACGCACCAACAATGCTTGTTTCAAGGCTTCATAGTTTTCCTGATCTTCTTTTTGCATCTTCAAGTAGACATTATAAGATACTCCTCTCAATCCCTGTGACAACTTCAAATTCCACTTTTCTTTTTCTAGGCCATAAGTAGTGGCCAATCGTTCATATCTGTCAAGGTAATCCTCTATTCCCTCTTCTTTCTCCACAAATGGGTCCAAGTGGAAGTTCATAGCTCCATTGGAGGTGCTTTGGCTGGCGCTGGTATCCGAATGAGATGACCTACTACCATTAGTAGTAGCCACTGCCTGTATTTCAAGCTCTTTTAATCTCAGTTCATGGTCTCTATCAGCTTGTAGCTTCCTTTCCTCAGCTGTTAATCTTCTTTCTTCAGCCTCCAATTTCTTGGCTTGAGCCTCAACTTCCAACAGCAGCCTCTTTTCTTCAGCTTCCATTCTTTTGGCTTCTCTCTCAGCTTCTAGTCTTTTGGCTTCTCTCTCAGCTTCTGCTTGCAGCTTCCTTTCCTCTCTATCCATATGTTTGTCCACTTCAGTTGTGACATACTGGACGAGAGCATCACCTGTCAAGTCCAGCTCTTTTTCCCATTTGCATGATCGCAGTTCTGAACTTCACTAAGTCAGCCATTATATTAAGTTAAGTAGGGTATGAAAACTTACCTAAACTTACTTAAAATAATTATCAAATGGACAACACAATTAATCGTGCAACCTTGTGATAGTCAATATTTACTAAGTACTCTAAGGTACTGTTACTGAGAAAAAAATCTTGTTCTAGAATTTCCCAAAAAAATTTTTTTTTTTTTTTTTTTTATTGGTGGCCCAAGATAGACTAAAGATAGATGTATTAGATAGAGGATGGCTCAGGATATACGAGAATATCCCGCGGACGAGCCCCCACTGTAGCGGAAGGTTTTATATGTGTGAGATGATAATGCTAGAGTAGAAATAGTATTCTCTCCAGAATGTGTGAGGTCCCAGTGACAGAGAAGTACACTGGTATCACTCGATAGTCACGGCTGTGAAAGTATCTGGACTGAAAATATTCAGAGAACAGTCAGACCTTACTGCGCCACCTCCGCTATGTGACCACCTGTGATATAATAAAAATTCAACCAAACTCAGTATCAACTATATTGAATGAATAAAGCTGGTGAATACAATTTATATCCTCTTTATTTACATCTATCTAATTGTGGTGATTGTGTGTGACTGGTGATACAAAAGTTATATTTATACAAAACCAAATTGGCGAAATCAATTACAGTTTTTACAAGTTAAACTAAAATGTCATTTCTTTAGACTCTTCCAATTAGTTGGGTAATAGACTTCTTCACTGTCTTATTCACTTTATAACTTTCACTAGTTTATCACGCAAATTGTCATCACAAAACTCTGCTTGACAGTTATCACTTCTTGGTTGCACGATTGTCACAAATATCACTCATCTGTTAGGTTAATCAGTGTTCATATGAGATGTACAGCTTCAGTAGGTCTTGCTTCTACCAATCCAGACACTGCCGGGGCGATTCGCATTGATCATCGAGCAATTCTTGATCATTGACCTCTGACTTTTGGTTGACAAGTATGAACCTGCAGATAATTGTAGGATATGTGGCTATTTGTGGATAACAATTACCACATTCCTATTGTAGGTGAGATGAATTTGTTTTCAGATGTATGCGTGAAAATGCATGATTATGGATCAGTGACAAGACAGGTGTCTACTGTGGAACATTTTATAAAATCAAATAATACAAAATAATATGTACACACATATATGGTATGAGGTTATAGTATCCCCCTGCCTGACACGTTAGCTCTGTAAAGTGCAGTAACTTGATGACAGAATGAATAAGCCCTGATAATGATTGTGCTAGCCCTGATACGGACTCAGTCATGGTGGTTATATTTCGGGTTCCAATCTTCAACAATCATATCAAGTAATAAATTAATATACATGATACTTTCATAACATATAGATTAAACAAATCCTGAAATAAAGTTGTAATTACTGTATTATTTTACATAGTAACTTTACATACCCTCGCAGGATCTAATTAAGATCAGTAAAGACTGGCTTTAGTGGAGTAACAGAACTGCCTGGCTGCAAATAACAAGATATCGGCCGTGACACGTTTCTCTCTCTCCAGCCGCTGTCCTTCTGTCTTGCCTCGCTGTACACGTGAATTTGCAATCATTTCCTTCCGCCCTTATATATGCAGCTACCGGAAACGGCCGCACTAGCAGGAAACTTTCGGGGGGTTTGTGCTAAGGTGTTTCTTGGTCGCAACTCCAGTTCAAGCCTTTGGAGTATATATTTCCGTTCTCCAAGAGTTGACCTTTAATCCATATGTTGTTTTCCTATATCTGTCGTGTTAACGATTTTATATTGAATTATAAATAGGAAAAACACAGGATTTCTCAATGCACGGACACTATTCTTGCGAAATTCTTCACAACTACTTACTCCCTTCTGATTTCCTTGTACCTATACATAAATGTCTCGTGCATTTCACCTTTCCCAGTTCAAGCCTTTGGAGTTATATATTTCCGTTCTCCATGAGTTGACCTTTATATCCATATGTTGTTTTCCTATATCTGTCGTGTTAACGATTTTATATTGAATTATAAATAGGAAAAACACAGGATTTCTCAATGCACGGACACTATTCTTGCGAAATTCTTCACAACTACTTACTCCCTTCTGATTTCCTTGTACCTATACATAAATGAAGATATTCCCGTCAAAAGGAGACCATTCTCATCCTTGTCTGTCATTCCGTTCTCCTTCCCGATGTCTAATTCTAAACATGGATTTCGGACGATTTATTTCTTCTCTGATACACGCGCCGAAGTCATTCTATCTGACCGTGGGAAACCCCTTCTCTGATTGGCTGCCCTAGATACACACAGGAAAATACCCCTGCATTCCTTTGTTCAGGTCAGCACACTGGTGTCCCACTTTTCGGTCTTCAAACATTTAACTAGGCAATGCGTAACATGCGACAGATGAGGATGTCTTTCTCATAAAAAAACCGCATGTTAGTCGTCTCATAGGACTTGTCTTGCTGTATTCCTTTATAGGGAAATTTAAAATGTTCTTATTATGTATATGTAAAAAGGTGAAGGATCCCGTTACACGCCCATTGAGGCATATTGGGAATATGGTGTTAGGCCCATATTTTCTTGACCATCGGCACACTAGCGGTGATGTGGTCAACATTCGCCGGCCGCCTTAGCCTTCCCAGAGTTGCTCTGGTACCAAATTCATGAGGCTGGGTCGACCCTGGAGCCGTTTGCGGTCTAAAAAATCCCACCTCAACTGGGGATTATGTATATGTACAGTATATTTTTTCTTAAAATATTGACTTCTTACGTTTAAAAAAAATTCCATCACTTAGGGTGTTGAATTTCGCTAATATTTTGCTGGAATTATTTATGTTCTTAATTTAACAATATTAATACATCAGACTACACTGGCTTGGCCATGTCCTCCGCATGGAAGATGGTCGCATCCCGAAAGATATCTTCTACGGACAACTGGCAGATGGCAAAAGAACAGTTGGGCGACCGCAGCTGAGGTTCAAAGATGTGTGCAAGAGAGACATGAGGGCACTGGACATAAATCCAGCAACCTGGAAGGATGAAGCTGCCGATCGCACCAAGTGGCGATGCTATCTACGGCGCCACCTCAGATTGGGCGAAAAGAAGCTCACACAACAAGCAGAAGAGAGGAGAAAACGTCGAAAGAAACACCAGGAAAATAAGCAGCTGAGGGCTGTCACCTCAGGGGCGCATTCCCATAGTCAGTTATGACTGAAGGGGCTATTATTATTACTATTGTGCATCAATCAGTCAATCAATAAACTAATCAATATCCTTTAACTCCCGAAGGAGCATAGGCCTTCAAAAACACATACCAAGTATTCCTGTCACGTGCCATCAACTCATTCTTTCCACGTTTCCTCATCATTATTATTTCTGTCTCCCGTTCTCTTCTGATTGTGCTTCATGGTCTACCTCTGCGTCAACTACCCTATGGGCTCCAGACAGAACAAAACGACTGCTTTGTAATGCTATCAACAAGTATCCGCAGTGTGTGTCCTATCCATCTCCAGCGTCCTCTTCTTATCTCTTGTTCCACTGGCACTTGTCTGGTTCTTTGTCATCTCTTGTTCCACTGGCACTTGTCTGGTTCTTGTCATCCGTTCTAACACGGACAATAAATATTTCAAGACAAAGTCTGCACGCCTTTGACACGCCAATATACACCAATACCGTAATCTCATGGTTTCACTAGGATAAACATGAAAAGGTATTTCGGAAATAAGTGCCCGTGAAAGTGAACTACTCGTGGCCATTAAGAGAGCAATCTGAATCTGTTGTGGATATGCTACATGACAAGGCGGATTACAGGAATGCTTACCTGTGTGGACAAGGACACGTACACGGCACGGCAGGACAAAGCAGTTCTTTGTGTGTCTGAAAAAGTGGGGGAGGGGGGGACTTAACTTTGGACGAAAGCAGGGAGCAAAGATTATTTTAATAGTGGCAGTTGCCAGTTAGAAATGCGAATTTGTGATCCCGTATGAAGGCAATATTGTTATCATATGTCATTTTTACTACTATTGTCACTGACAAGTGGAAGTGGCTGCCGAAGATGTAACTGTTTTTGGTTTTTTTAAAATAATTTTTTTCTTTTTGCTCCCTTTGGAGCATGGAGACACTGCTGCAGCTGGCATCCCTTGCAGGAAGCCTGTACAAAGCGTTCACATGCTTTTGCAGCAGTGGGTTCTGTAGCAATTTGTTTTATATATGATGAGGTTGCCAGCCCTATGCACAAACTCATATTAGTAACCCTGTACCATATGCCTGAGGGAACAATAGACGTGTTCTATTCCCCGGGAATTCTTTAATCGTTGTTATTTTGATCGAGGAATAAAGTTTGGACAGCAGGTCTAGGAGCAGCCAACAATATGTTTCAATCAACTTGTCTAGAATTAGGAGTCAAAAATATCTAAAACAGTTTTATCTAGTTAGTAACCAAATGGCTCAAACAACGCGTCTAGTAAGTAACCAAATGTTACAAAACAACTAGTCTAGTTAGTAAACCACATGTTTCAAACAACTTGTCTAGCAAGCAACCAAAAGTTTCAAACAACTTATCTAGTTAGTAACCAAATGCTTCAAAAAACTTGTCTAGCAAGCAACCAAACGTTTCAAACAACTTGTCTAGCTTCTTCTTCTTTCTTCTTCGTTCGTCCTGAAAAGGACGTTGGTTGCGTTGTGTCCGTTTACAGCGAAGCTGCGATATTTGCGCCTTTCCGCCGACACATCCGACTTCAGCACGGCATTTTTTGGGACCGGGTTTGCCTTCCCACTTTGATCCCTACTTTCTCAGCCAGACTGCAGTGATGCAGCCTGTTTCCGGGACCAACACTTGCAGGTGGAGTAGGGTCTTGGCCAGCTCTGGTTCGCTGACTCTGACGCAAGCAGTCAAGCTATGAGTCGCTGACTGCATTCATCTCTCTTGCTGCGTCTTCGGTCCCACTTGTCTAGCAAGCAACCAAATGTTTAAAAAAACTTGTCTACTTAGTAACCAAATGTTTCAAACAACTTGTCTTGAAGTAGTTAAAGAACACGTTAAAGACAATGTGTCTTCTAGCGCCCTAACAAATAATAAAAACCACAATATCATCAACAAACAAACAAAAAAAACTAAAAGAAACCCCAAACAATCCAACAAAACAAATTGACTATGTCAGCTTACAAAATTGAGGAAGAGATACATGATGTTGATAAATTTAGTACAGTTTTTGTCACAAGTACTATCTCTATTGCTTCTTTATTTCATCATTTGATGGTCGACAAGCCAACAAGGACATTATTAAATGGCAGACAATGTCAGTAATTGTCGAATTAGCAGGACCCTATCAAAAGTCAGTCTAACCGGTGAAAGTAAAAGCTTATTAAAAAACGAAGACACACATTGGCGTATTAGAAACATTGAAAACGTCAGATGCAGTGGTACTAGTAGCGTTACGAACAGAACATACAAGGCAAAAACAGCATACAGGAAAAGATGAAAATGAGGCGACCATATAACACGATTAGATGAAGAAAAAACAGGTGATAGGGGAGATCTCACAAAGACAAAGAATATAACGTTAGCTAGCGTTACGATAACTATGTCTTCGTAACGGACGGGACGTGCGAGGAAGAAAATAACAATACAGAGAAGAACGCAAGAACTATTCAATACGATTAAAAAGTAATGTATATCAGTCAGTCAACACCCTTATATTCCCCGAGAAGCATAGATCTTCTACAAACACATGCCAACTCTTCATGTTTTGTGCCATCCGTTCAAGATCTTTTCGTGTTTTCTTCGTCATTTTTATTTCTGTCTCCAGTTTTCATATCCCTGTGTATGTGTGCTGTTTTTGGTCTAATCTAGCATCTCTTACCCTGAGTATCCCAGAACAAGCACTGCCTTGTAATACTATCAACAAGTTTCTTCAATGTGTGTCCTATCCATCGCCAACGTCTTCTTCTCATCTCTTGTTTCAATGGCACTCCACTGGTTCTTGTCATCAGTTCCACATTGGCGATCTATCGCTTCATTTTAAGTCCTCTATTCTACGCAAGCACCCATTTATGAAAGTCTGTAGTTTAAAGGTCGTTATTAATTAATTATTTGTGTTTTTGTTTTGCTGTCTTGTTTCACATTCATACAACAGGACTCTCTTGATCTCCATATATTTCATAAAACATTAACATTATATATATATATATACTGAAGCACATTAAAAACGCACCACTATTATATATACTGATGCCGAGAAGCTGGGAAAAAAAAGTGTGGGAATGGATTTTCCCCATGTTTGTCATGAGGTAGAGAGCGAATGGCTGCTAGAATGGAAAGTGCATGATTCAACCCACGGGTTTGTGTACAGACTACATGAAAACAATGAAAGTTACACGTGCAACACGATTCCCAACAGCTATGACCCTGAAAATGTGTACGCGTTGTGGCAGTATACTCGGTATAAAAAAGGCGTTGAGACAAAACACCCAGTATGTGTGCTTGAAATGCCACGACTATCTGAAAACGACCGCCAACGAGCCATTGGTATGTTGGAGACCGGAATGAGCTCGCGGACCATTGCCAGAAGGATTAATTGCCACCACAGCACTATTGTACGTCTCAATGAACGTTACGGAACCACCGACAGTGCCTGGGATAGACTTCGGAGTGGCCAACCACGAGTTACTACCCCTGCGCAAGATCGTCATATTGTGCTGAGTCACCTAAGGAATCGTTCTCTCCCGGCAAGTCAAACAGCAAGAGCAATAATGGGTAGACGTGGGCAAGTCTCTCGAATGACAGTCATACGACGACTCAGAGATACAGGCCTTACTGCAAGACGACTTTATGTTGGGCCAAACTTGACTCACAGACATCGTCAGCAGCGCCTGCAATGGGCAGAGCAACATGTCAGATGGACTAGACTGCAGTAGAATGCTGTCCTATTCACAGACGAGAGCAGATTCAACATATCCTTTGCTGATGGACGTATGCGGATCTGGCGACGGTGTGGAGAGCGCTTTGCAGATTGCTGTGTTCGTCAGCACAACCGATTTGGAGGTGGCAGTATTCACATTTGGGGAGGATTCAGTTTTCACCATCGCTTGCCTCTTCACGTCTTCCGTGGAAATGTTAATGCTGTGACATATCGAGATGAGGTTCTGGGTGCATTGGTTGCTCCTGCGTTCACAAATTATCCAGACTTGCAGCTTCTCCAGCAGGATAACGCACGTGCGCACACCGCATGCATTACGCAGCAATATCTACAGCAGCAGAACATTGTGACGATTGATTGGCCTGCCCTATAACCAAACATGTCCCCTATAGAACATCTGTGGGACGAGCTTGGACGCAGAGTCTACAGGCAAGGTTCTCCAGCTAATCTGCAACAGCTCGAAGCTGCTCTTACACGTGAATGGGACTTGATTCCCCGGAATTTCCTTCAGAGACTTGTGCGTTCCATGCGGAGCCGCTGCCAAGCTTGTTTGCAAGCACACGGTGGACATACCAGATACTGAGGATAGTGTGAATGAATTTTTTTATTGGTTGCATTTTTGGTTTTCTCCCATGCCTGCACAGAATGCAATAAATTTCATAACAATCAAATGTACAAATTAATAACCAGCATGGATTCATAGGAAAATGAATAAAGATTCCAAATATGTAAAAATCTAAACTCTTATATTTATATTTCACACTCTGTCCCTGGAGTATACAGGTGGTGCGTTTTTATTGTGCTTAAGTATATATATATATACATTCGATGGTTCCTGTAGCAATTTGTCTCTTACTATGATTAGGTTGCCAGCCTTATGTACAACCTCATATTAGGTCGCGTTGAACGACATGACTATACTAGCTCCAGCCTCGAGAGTTGCAGGGGTGACCATTTCCCTTCCTTGCTGCCTTTGCCTTCATTAACTCAAGAACAGAGCCAGGTATCCATTTACAGCTTAGTAGACTGGATCGTGACGCCACCGTGTTTCGAACCCGCTTCCTGTGCCAGGAGAGGCCAGCTCTCTAATCACTCTGCCAGTCGAACGCTCAATGCAGTAATAGTGGTAGTAATAATACACATTATATCAAGTGCTATTTAGCTAGCAAACGAGAATTTAGATTGAAAAAATAAAACATCAACTCTTAAGGTCTAAATCTGTAAATAATATGATAAAAATCAGTACTGGGTTCAGGGACCAACACCTGGTAGAGCGTCATGACTCATTTTACCCATCTGTAAATGGGTACCTGACTCTGCTCTTGAGTAAGAAAAGAAATGACAGCGAGGAAGAAACAAGTCATCCCACCTCATAAAAAGGCTGGACGTAGTACGATGAAGTCTATTACACTTTACTATCCTACGGCAGTATCTGCTATGTGCCTATTTTTAACTTTTTTATCAATAAGGGGATGTAACAAAGTAATTTAAACAATAGTTTTTTTTTTCAGAGTAGTCTTGTAGAAACTTATATTCTGTATATATATAATTCTCTTAGCGTCTGTCACGGGCGTCCGTCACAAACTTTTTCTCATCAAAGTTGCAGTCTGGAAAAAGTCGTGCGCTTCTGACCTTTGCACTCAACTGCGCTACAATCAACATAGCACTGATCTTTTTTCCCACTAACCAAACTGTATCCGCTACTGCCGTTCTATTGGACCTACCAGCTACGACGTGGAGAGGGGTAACATGATGCATGAGCAACAGCTTGATCTCCATATAACTGTGTCCAAGCTCGCGCCCAGGAGAAGATGAAGCTACCGATTGCACCAAGCGCCATTGCTCCCTACGGCGCCACCCCAAATTGGGCGAAAAGGAGCTTTTATAACAACCAGAATATAAAATATCACGAACGAACTTTATTTTCAAAGGGTTTAGAACTGGGCCCGCAGGCCTGTCTGACATTCTGCCCTTCCTTTCTCTCACTTTTCATACTGAATTAATTTATTCTCCCATGCATTTTACATATCCATTTCAAGGAATTCAACGTTGTAAAGTTAAATAAAATAGCACACTCATATTAACATTAACTACTTATAAGCATGGCATAAAATATGTTGAAAAGTACAAACATCGTCATTAGAACCTACAGTTGATATTATAAAAAAAGATAATCCGATTAGGGGGGCATGTAATCAGAATTCAGAAAGTATTCAAAAAGTTTACTATTGTATGAATAGGGACTGAGGTTGTTTTTTAGGTTATGTGGAAGACAATTCCAAAGATGAGCAACAGAGTACGCTAAGCTTTTCTTGAATAAGTCAAGCCTAGGCTTGGGCACGTGCAATTTGTTAAAGCGTTGACTGCGTCTTTCATTGTATTTGAATATTGGCAACATATATGCTGGAACATTATGTGACAAGATTTTGTGAACAAATTTAGTTTTGTTAAACAGATGGCTCTTTCTTAAGGGCAGTATTTGGAGTTTTTTTATATAGATCTACACACTGAGTTAGCAGTTGTCAGAGACTAGACGCACTGCACGCTTTCTTAGTGAACGGAGTCTCTTTGTGTTGGACATTGAGCAACCATCCCAGATTGTGAAGCAATAGTCAAGGTTTGCTTGTACGTGAGATATAAAGAACAATTTTCGTGCGTCTTCATCTAGGAAATGTTTGATTTTAGCTAACTAGTAAACTTTCTGTGCCGTTTGCTTGGTCAGTGCATGTACAGGTGAGTTCCAATTTAGATGGTGGTCAACGACTAGGGGAAAGGAACACAAGGATCAAAAGCAGCTGAGAGCTATCACCTTAAGGGGGCATTACCATAGTCAGTTACGGCTGAAGGATACTACTAGGTGTAGATATGGCAGCAAAGATCGGCTTGTGAGTGTGAACAGTAACATCAATTTTCTGTTTTATAATGACATTCTCATTAATTTTAACAGTAATATCAATTCCCTGTTTTACAATGATATCCTCACTAATGTGATCAGTAATATCAATTTCCTGTTCATAATTATATCCTCACTAATGTGAACAGTAATATAAATTTCCTGTTTTATAATTATAGCTCACTAATGTGAACAGTAATATCGATTTCCTGTTTTATAATTATATCCGTACTAATGTGAACAGTAATATCAATTTCCTGTTTTATAATTATAGTCTCAATATAATTGTGAACAGTAATATCAATTTCCTGTTTTTTAATTATATCCTCACTAATGTGATTGTGGTAAGTTGGGATGATATAAATATTTATAGGGGACTTAGTGTACTGACTGAGATCAGCTGTGAAGGTATCTGTATCTAATAGTGTGGTGTATTACAGATGACCTTACTTTGCTACCACATTTAGACCTCAATCAGGCTTATTCTGGAATATTGTGAATACTACGTTGAATGTCTAGGGTTATGATAGTGATGAAGTGAATGTTCACAACAACCAACAGACAGATAAACACTTTAATTAAAATCCACAACACTTTACAACACTATGACAAGTAACATACATATAACACTCTAGAAGACTTGCTTACGTAAGTCAAGTCTTAACTTTTAAATTATGTATTAGTTTCTTTCAAGAATAGATATCTTGATCCAACTACAGAGTGAATCAGGAATCACAATCAAATGTAAACACAATCTTTATGTACAAAATTTATACAAAGGATCTCTGTCCTGACATATAATATTATTACAATATGTGTGTAGGGTTGTGATGTAGTATTGTGAGGTAATACTGGCTTTTGAAGCTAGGTTGTTGTTTGTCATCACGACTTCATGTGTTTGTTACTGGTGGAAATAATATTGAAGGGATCACAGTTTCTTTTTATTGGTAAAACAATAACTGCCCCTCTTGATTTAGTATTACAGTCAATTTTAGGGTGGGTTATACAAGGGTGAGCTGCTCTGGCTGACAAATTCTTAGCTCATGTGTCGGCGGCAGGAACATTGTCTCCTCTGCTCGCTTGCTTCTCAGTTATCTGGAAATACACCACTGGTCGATTTCTGGGAAAAGGAGTCTGCTGCCAGCCCTCTGGATCCAGCAAAACTCAGACCAGGTGCTGCTCTAATACTTCAGTACCACGGTCCCTGAAATAAGAAGGTTGTACCTCCTTCTTCAGAACTAATATATATATTTCCACACTGAAGTACAGGACATTACAAACACAGAGTTCAGCGCTGTAGGCCAACTGCTAGCTTCTCATGTGACAATATACGCCAGTATTCCTCTCCCTAATGGTTACAACGCCTCTGCAATTCCAGCGTTAATTCCTTCTATACAATAGGATAGGTGTCATGTTACTATTGGGCAATCCCATATATGCCTATACAGTTATACTCCTCTCTGACAAGCTTTTACATGGTGGAGCAATATCTAGGCTTTGCCTTCTGTTTGCTACTGAACCACACAGACACAGACACAATTTATCAATTTCATATTCCAATTTTCATATTATATGGGAAGGTTAAGGCGGCCGGCGTGATTTGCCGATCACATAACCATTCGTGTGCCGACGGTCAAGATAATATGGGGCCTAACACCATATTCCCAATATGCCTCAATGGGCGTGTAACGGGTTCCTTTACCTTTTACATATTATATATATATATATATATATATATATATATATATATATATATATATTATATAATATATATAATATATATATATATATATATATATATAGGAAATATGTCTAGCTTACCACAATTCGAGGAAATATACACAAGTAACGTTGACTGGCGATGAATTTTGGCACAATTTTGATCTGCCTTATCCCAAGCTTTTATTAGAAAAAATATTAGCTTGATCTCAACGCACTTGCTTCTTACAAAATTTATTTTCAAAACTGGCCCTGAACTGACGCTTCTATTTGACTATATCGAACGTTCTAACCAATGAGACCATGTTTACAAGAGCCTTTGAAAAAAATTTTACCCATCCTACACGTTGCCATTAACCACAATAATAGTATTTGCAGTTCGACTAATAAGATTTCGCCTTACATATTACTACAGCCAATCAAATCGTATCTAACTTGTTGGCCACATTTCCCCTAAAGCACGGTTTTTTCAAACATGCCATTATGAGCAAATATGATCTTGTGCTGTCAGACAACCCCACTATAGTATTTTGGCTATAATTTGTTAACCACTAGACTATTTGCGTAACACATAACATATTCTTTGTGAGCAAGTCCTAAGGTACAAGAATATATAAGTTTAATGGGGCTAAGTGGCTTCGTTCAAAATATGTATTTTCTATGATAGTCGTGCTGTTACCACCTGTTCACTTCCATACCAAGGGATGTCTTCTGTACTGTCAGACTAATGTCAGGAGCTTAGACATAAATCAGTAGAATGTCAGGTTTCCCAATAAGAGCCTAAACCTGTTTTCAAAACCTAACCTCGTATCGTTAGTGTTTTTTATCACTGTTTATTTGAAAAAAATCAGGTCTTCATGCCTTTCGTGTGTGATTGGGATTCGTTTTCCTCCGTGCATCTCTCTCATCTCTCTCTTCTAAGCCGTCTGTCTTTTTAGGTTAACGTAGTGTGTATAATGACATTAATGCTAGTATTTATATCTAGGTCATTAAGCAGTGTGCCTAGCAAGGTCGTCTAAGAAATACAGTACCAGTTGTTTTATTTTTTTAGAAACGCGTGTATGATGCCGTAGGCTTTTACTATCGTACGGGAAGCGTTCAACAGTTATGCAGACGAAGTAGAAAAAGGGGATCTCTGTTCAGCCATTATGGCGCTCTACAACGCAGGCGCTACGCTATTGTGAAAAGCACTGGTCTATCTCACCAATTCTTCTTTCTTTTGTATTATTTCGTTCTACTTTACATTTATTTTCTAATTTATATATGTGGATTAGAATTTTTCACCACAAATTCTCCCCACTTAAAACAGACATCATATGTCAGTCTCTAATTCTATATACTTACTTACTTACTTAGTCGTTCCCCTTCTACCGTGAGGTGTAGAGGTTTGGAAGAGAGAGCGCCAGACTATTCTATCGGCTGTCTTCCTCCTGGCCTGGTTCCATTCTAGTCCTCGGTCCTTCAAAGATTGTCTAATGTTGTCCTCCCAGCGGACTCTGGGTCGTCCTCGGGGTCTGGATCCTTGGCTCTTTGTTTCCCATGCTTGTCGTGGTAGCCGATCTTCTCCCATTCTGCAGACATGGCCAAACCATCTTAGTTGGGACTGTTCTACTTCTATATACACATAGATAAATTTCTATCTATGCCTGGTGATTACTTTGATTCTCATCACACGGATGGCGGCTTAGAAAATCTGAATCAACGTTTCGCTGATTTTATTTTTATCATGGATTAATGCAGGTGGGGCAATTCAAAAAAAAGTAAGCACTACCTCACGTGAAGGTCCTGTGCTCAGACCTCTTGCAATCCAGGAATCCATTTCAGTTATGTTACTGAACAGCGTCAGCAAGGGTGTACTGCTTTGTCTTAAGGTTGCTGCTATAGCAATCAATATTCACCATTTCTCTTCTCTGAGTCTGCTCAACGACATGTCCCTGAGAATATTAGTGATGGTTGCCTCAAAATATTGGTACGTTATGAGGAGTTGATCTATATGGTGATATCTGAGTTGTTGTAGGTGGATCCAATAGATTTCCTGATCAGGCCTTATAAATAAACACTCGGACTATCCCTCAATCCAAAAATGCACACAATGGAGACATCTCTCCTCCGAAATGTTCACATCAACAATTGGTCTGATCTCCAGGCTTGATTGAATGTGGAAACACCCTCTTCTAATAATATTCTTATAATGTGCCACTCCAACTTGGGAGGCTATGCTCCAACTATAATTACCGCCCTACCGACCCATATTATACTACACTTAACAAATATTTTCACATATAAACATTCAACCTTCCACCAAACTCCCAAATAAATCAAACAAATATATTTATACACTCCCACCCATTTACTCACCCAACAAACCCAATTCCTTATAATTTACTCTATAAACCCCATACCCTTCCCAAAACCATCACAAAAACAACTCCAACATTATCACTCTCATATCACAAAACTCATATCACACCACTACCCACCCCCCAAATCAAACACACAAATTGATACTTTAACACCACATTCTTAAACACAAACCCACAAA